>OOFC01033470.1:28579-77619 GCA_900323345.1 Pseudochromis fuscus | reverse complement strand
TCACAAACAAACCTATTAGCTTTCCTCCCACAGGAACAATATCATCTGCAGCAATCAGTTGCTCTCTCTCTTACTCTCTCACACACACACACACACACACACACACACACACACACACACACTCACCACAAATTACTATGTGATTAAGTCATGTTACATGTGACTTAATTGCTAAAGAAAGAGAATCAAAGTTTTATTTAGCTTCATTGTGCATCGTTTGTTTATATTTGTACAACACATTTGGATTTTACCTTTTACAAACAACAGCAACAGAATAACTTACGATCTGGCATTTGAACATTTTCTTGCGTAACCCAGGCTAGGGATTGAAAGCAGGTGTCAAAACTACTCAGGTAGTGCTATGTGATTAGTGTCCTCACTGCCAGTGCCAGCCTATCCACCTTAGTGCAGACTGAAATGTCTTGACTACTGAATGCACTGCAATAAAACGATGCAAAGAATTTATTCAGCCTCCGAGGATCAGTTGCTGATTGATATTTTAACATTTCCAACATAAAATTCCCATTTGGGATTTTGAGTGATCTACAAGGAATTTGATTCAGACAATGATGTTTAGAGGTTGAATTGTAATAACTTTCATGAAGGCTTAACATTCTTCCTATTTAAAAAAAATAGTTTTCATCAACAGGCTGCGATTTGATCATTACCTCCGCCAAGGAGGTTATGTTTTTGCCAGCATTTGTCTGTTTGTCTGTCTGTCTGTCTGTCTGTGTTCAAGATAACTCAAAAACTTATGAACGGATTTTGATGAAATTTTTAGGATGTGTTGGAGGCGGGAAAAGGAAGAACTGATTTCATTTTGGGGGTGATCCGCATCACCGTCTGGATCCAGGAATTTTTTTAAGGATTCTCCTCACAAAGTCTCTCCTCGAAGGCGTCCATCTTGATATGTTAGCGCAGGCGCAGTGCAGTTGCTCGTATTGATTTTGACACATGCGCAGTTGCTTGTGCCCTCCGTGCCCAGGCGACGCGCTCACATTTTTGGAGCTGTACTACGCGGACGCCTCCGCGCCTGTCCGCTCGAGCGCTTCCTGACGTGTTCCATGACATTTACATGACGTGGACCCTCGTGCACCAACGCGGACATGCGGATGTGGAAAGTATCAATTGGCCTTAATGGTGCTTGGCGGAGGTCTGCGCTCTCAGAGTGCTTTTCTAGTTTTAATATTGTGTTTATTGCTGCTTATTCACACTAAGCTTAGACAGTGATCATGATAAACGGCATACTTTTTTAACATTAGCAAACTCTCAGCATTTTGATCAAATCACTGCCTCACACGGGTGCTAACATGGCTGTAGACTCATATAATCCAGTTAAATTAGGCAGTGCTGTTAAATTATTGCAGTTGATCATGGTAAGGTTCCTTTTACTTCTATAAATAAATCTATGAAAATGCTGGATATTGTATGTTGACCATTGGTTTATGAATAAAGTATCACTCAGTAGAGTAACTAGTGATATTACATGTCAAAACCATACTTGTTAACTTCTTCTGACAACAGTTTATACATGAAAATCCTACACAGTGCAATGGAGGAAACATTACATTGTGTTCCAGTTAACCAAACGTTTCCTCTATAGGACATGGTGCAGAAGCAAATTGTAAAACACAGAGCTTGGTATGTGTGTACAGCAAATCACCATGACACAAGAGGCACATATTACTTGTCAGAACATATCACTTGTGTGAAGGGTGTAAGGCTACAGTTTGTTCCCGAATGCAGAGTGTTACATGTCAGGTCAAAAGTTACAGAGCCAATGGCAGCTCCAGATGGTGGCTTTCCACTTTTGGAAAAAGATGGTGCCAAGACATGCCACAAGACCAAACATGAGATATATTGACAGTAAGATGTATTTTGAGTTTGGGTTTGGGCAATGTGAAGCGGCAACAGGCCTGACCTGGATAGCATGGACCCGTGACCATAAAGATTAAAAAGCATTTCTGAAAGTCAAAGGGATTAAGAAGTTAAACTAGATGAACGGTAGCTCTGCACCTAGATAAAAAAAATGCTTTTAGTTACAATCAGAGGAACGTGGACCTCGGAGCTGCTGCATTCGTCTAAATCCTCCTTATGAAACTTGACTCGTCTGCTGTTCTCATTACATCTGACTCAGGCAGCCCGCTTGCCATTTCGTAACATAATGAACACCTCAATGTGAGCTAGCATTCATATTGCTCCCTCTTCTTTTCTCCCCTTGTCCCTTTTTTCCACTCTGTCTGCCAACACCAAAATCCAGATGACCGGTACATGGTGTACAGTAGGATCAGGTGTCGAGCGGCTGAATGCAGTCGGTCCTGCAGTCTGCTGTGGCTGAGAGTGGCATGGTGTCGTCTTCCTCTGGTCAAGGATGTTGCCAACATTAACGCCATGTGTGACAAAACGACACAGACTCAACGAAAAGGACTTTGTTTGGTCACTTTTCATCACATCGTTACCATGTTACAAGCAGCAGCAGCAGCAGCAGGCCAAGTCTTAAAACTTTGTGTCCTATACAGCGATATATATATCGCTGTATAGGATTATTATAGGATATTTATATCACTTATAATATTCTAATAACTCCACTAACTCATGTGACATACTGTGTAACATCATCAACTCTGCTGTACTTAGGCACAGAGGTGCTTTGAGGTAGAGGCTAACAATAGCATGCTAAAATGTTTGCAATGACAAAGGTAACAGACTGGTGTTTAACAATGTCAATCATCTAAGTTTAGTATGTTAGCAGTCACTGATGGAAGTAAGGTAAAAAAATCAAATCAAATCAAAATCACCAGCTTCAATAAAGGTATTATAATTCTTCCAAAGAGAAATGCCAATGTCTGGATGAAATTTTAATCCATCATCCAAACAAAAGCACTATTTTGCAGTCGTTGAGTAACAAAAAATATACAGCATATATGTTTTTTTCTGGAGAAAATATCACTGGAAATCCACGACCTGTTTTATTTTTTAAACAACTATCGAAAGCCGGAAAGTATCAGCAGATAAACTACTGTTGGTCTTGAACTCTCCATTTAACCACTGTTGTCAGCCAGTGTTTCCAAGCTTGTTCATTTCCAACTGTAATAACGGCAAAGCAAGAATCAAAAGTCAAAATATGTGACAAAGAAAGAGAAATTGGCATTTGAATGTTTACAAGTGAAATCAGACTGAAGTCATTCAGAAAGACGGTATAGAAACTGTATTCTGACAAACACCATGAGATCTATAATTACTGATTTTCTAACATTTAATGTAGTCAGTCAATGGTGTATTTTCAAAAAGTTTTAATGTCAAGTATTCTCTGCCTTTTAATATTTCTGCATCAGTTTACAAAAGGCCTGGCAGTATTTTTCACGTGCACACATGTCCCAAACAAAACACATACAGTAGGAGAAGAGTATTCAAGAGAGTATTCTTCATACTGTTTCAGCACCATCTGAAGTGCTCGTAGCTGCTCATCTTGTCATCACGTTTCACTGTGATTACTTAAGAAATCTCTTTAGTTCATTTTGAAATCAAAATAAAAAATAAATCCAACATATATTAAAAAAAAAAACTGCACAATTCAGAACAAGTGGAAGACAGAAGGAGAGTTAAACGATCACAGAGTGGAGCTTTGTAACAACTGACGTATCTGCAGCCGACCAACAAGAAACCAGATGATGTCATACAAGACACATTTCCCATGCATTTCAATTCTCAAGCAGTTTGTGGTATACATTTATACAAATCATAGACAGGGTACACTGCGTCTAAGGAAACTGAAACGTGGTTTTACCTCAAGCTGAACTACTGGAGTTATAACTGTTCCTGTCCCAGGAACATGTGAACAGGATTTAGCTCTTACAGATCCTAAACAACCTGTCATCACTTGATGACCTTTCAGTTTCCACAGTGTGAAGTAACTGTAATGACCCTCACATGACTCAAGCACTTCATATCAGAAGGAACCACAGACCTGATATCCTACCAATCAGATCAGTCTGAATTCTGATGGTGACTTATATAATTTTTCATGTTGATAATAAAAGGGCCTCACTGTATGTGATGTTTGGAATGAAAATTCAATTAGTGAGAGTGGTTTACGGACTGAGGCTTTGTTTAAAGGCACTTTGTATTTTCATATAACAAGTTTCACTCTTAAAATCCCAACAAGCATGTTGTTACAGGTAAATGCAGTTTAACATGAGCTCTATCAGCATCAGACTTTACAAGCAGCTGTAAAACACCAGCACAGGAGTTACAGCAGAACACTTTCTTTAGCTTAAGGCAATAAGGTTTGTAACTGGTAATATCAAAATAAAAACTTTGGTAAACTTTGGTCCAAGACCTTCCACAGGAGCACACTTAGGACTACACCTACATTTTTGATAGAAAGATATTGCTAAATTGAAAAATAGGACTCCACAGCTGTTTTCTACAAACTGGATTTCGGCCTTTCTACTAAATAATCTACTCGGAAAGCAATGTTGAAAATGTGCTTTTTAAGAAATTAGTGTGTTTATGAGTATTTAACACTGCATTGCATCTGCCCAAATATCCATGTCTTATACGCTGCTTAGCAGGACAACATTCACATAACAAGCACAGCAACAAAGTAATTTTACAAATGCACACAAAATATATATAAACAGTGTCCTGAAATATTGATACCATCTTAGCTCTAAAATTCAACCTTTGTAGTACTCACACAGGTACCGTATGTAATTTTAAAACTTAATGATAAAAAACAATGGTCTCTTGAAAGATGCAGACACATGTTAGCACACAAGTTAGTGCACTCGAAGGAGGTTCAGAAGTTCAATGATAAAATCTCACACTGGGTGCTTTGCCATCTTTGTGTCGATCATTTTAACAACAAAACAATAGTTTAAATCAGAATGGCAGTGTATCCATGAAGATTTTCTCCACTATCGGTGGAGGAGGGACCAGGTCCTCCAGTTTTAGGTAGAAGATGCGCTGCAGGCCCTGTGTGCAGAGAGTCCTTAGTTCGGGAAGTTTTCCCAGAAGACGAGAAAGGTAGTTGGGCTGCGTCCGGCTCTGTTCTGATCCATTTCCACACACGTGTTCCCTTAAACATGTGATGAGATGACTCTGAAAGTCCTCAACTCGTTTGGGCTCTTTAAGGCCGTGGCGGTCTGGGTGAAAGAAATGTTCCCATAAGAAACACAGTCCGAATATAATGATAATGTTCTCTAAAATGAAAAGCACACAAAGGCTCTTACCAGTGATGATAACGAGTGCGGCAAGGCAGGAAAACAGGGAGACGTCTAAGTTCATGCGGTGAAGGCTCTGGGAGAAATCCATGATGGAGTCAATCCAGCCACCAAAGCTGCGAGTGCACTGCAGTCGGTGGAGGACCAAGCCGTTACAGAAGATCAGCTTGTTCTTCTCTGGATTTGACCTGCACAGATTTCAACCATCATTGCAGCTAGATAATTGAAAGATGCACGTTAATGTAGTGAAATATTAGCAAAGAAAACATGTTTTTAAATATAAAGGAAAAAACGGACCTGTATGCCAAGCGGAGGATGAAGAGCTCAACAAAGGCAGATTCAAGGAGGAGCTCCTGGTCCTCTGTGCAGAAGTCTGTGAATCCTGGGATGGTTTGAGCCCAGTTTCTTATCACATCCAAGGCACCAGTGAGCAGATCGTAGAACTGCTGGATGTCACTGGCGTCCTCCTTTTCTTTTAAGTTGCCAACTGTTTCCTGATACTGAGGAGAAAACAAAAGACGAGAGTAAATACTACTGAAAATATTTGGACTGAGCTGTGTTCTGTCATTGCTCTCTGCAAATGTCTCCAATCTTTATAACAATCTATACATAACCAAAGTCTTTTACCTTGGAGTAGTCGAGTTTTCCAATAGTTGGGTTTGAGTCTAAATGAGCCCTGACAAGTGAGGCTATGATGTTGACACTGGGGGTCGTGGATGAAGGTTCGACCGTGGTCTTGGGTTTGGAGGGAAGGCGACCTCTGCGACCTTTGAGGCTGTCTGTGCGAACAACTAAGAAAGGGACAAGAAGAGGAACATTTGAAGTACACGTTTGGGACCCTCACGTGGCCATCGCTGCATACCACACTTTAAAAATGGCTATATCAGTTACAGATTCCCTTTTCCTGCAGCTGGCACCGTAAGGCTTCAGTTACATATGTCTGTGCTTCCTAGCTTTGGTTTCACAAGACTGTCATCACAAATCCTGGTTTCTCCTTGTCATGCATTAGTCCCTGAAAGTTTCAAGAGACCCTGATTTTGCATTACCTTCTTTGACCATTCCCACTGCAAGACATTTCTGGAAACGGCAGAATTGGCAGCGGTTCCTCCTCCTCTTGTCCACTGGACAGTCTTTATTGGCAAGGCACACATACTTTGCATTTTTCTGAACAGTTCGCTGTCGATAGAAAAAAAAACACATTATGAGAACACTATAATACTGCAAACATATGACAGTGTGTAAGACAGAAATGGAGCAATGATAATAATAATTTTCATTCTATCGCATCTCGCTTCCCTCTTTGATTAGTATGTTTAAAAAAAAATTCTCATTTTGCACCTGCATTTCTATTTAGACTTTCTGGAACAAAGATATCTATCTGTATTAGTCAATAACAACCAGCAAACTGCCAGCATTCCTGCTGATGGTGATATATCAGCTGATGATTACAGGTTTATTCTCCTCAAAATCATAAAGGATCTTGTAATCACTCAATTAAAGCGGCAGTAACAAATCTGCTAAATGCTTCTTTTTTTACCTTGAAGAAACCTTTACATCCCTCACAGGTACGGACGCCATAGTGCTGGCAGGACGCATTGTCACCACAAACTGCACAGCGACCCTCACTGGATCCTGGGTTTGGGGTTTTAGGAGACATTGTGGGCCCCTCTACTATCCTGGGGTTGTCCAGAGGTCCATGCTCCATAGACATTGGGGGGCAATGAAGTGGGGAGACATGCTGCTGAGGAGACATGAAGAAAGGAGCGTCCTGACCCAGATGAGCATCCTGATGCTGCCCCAGGGGAGAGTGCTGCTCCACTGCAGAGCTGAAGGTGAAGAAGGAGAGTTGCTGAGCCATGGCAGCCTTATCAGCCACAGAGGACGAGGGGGCCGAGGGGTAGGGGCTGAAAGGGGAATCCCATACAGGTGCAGACTCAGTCTGAAAGCCTGGAGTCGGGGGAGAGGCAGTGGCATAGACTGGACTGCCATAGTAGTCAGATCCACATGATGACAGTGTTTCATCAAGGCAGCTGAGTGCAAAAGACCCTGGGTAACAGCCATACACCTGGAGATCATCCAGCTTGAAGGCTTGGTTGTGCATCTGAGGGCTGGAGTTTTCAGCTACTGTGGTGTGGCTGAATGAAACTGTAGAGGTGGGAGGAGAGGTGGTAATCTTGCAGGAATAAGCATCAAACTCCCCCATGTAGCCATTTCCCACCAAGGTGTTTATGCTAGGCAACGAAGATGTAGACAGCTGGTCCTTTTGGCCACCGATGTCCATCACCAGTTTGGCACTGAGGTCGGGGTTTAAGAACTCAGAGCTGAAGAAGTTGTCATGGGGCAAGGATGCATACTGGGCTTGCACACAGGGCATTGCTAGAACAGAGAACAACAACATTCACAACTTCTAAAAATAAATCGAAGGTTTGTCCATGTGAGATAAATACTGTTTCTTCTTATCATATAATTTTACTTTGTAATTATCTTCTGTAAACCCAAACAAGCTTTTGGTGTTATGTATTTCCAAATCAATGCATCTTGTAAATTACCTTATATAACACATCTGTGAGCATAATTTTATGATCACTTTTCAATATAAGAAAAGTAGGTTAAATCACAGGTGATAACATAGACTGATAAGGAGCTGACTCTTAAAATATGAGTTGTAAATTTGATATTGTTCATATCACTTAAGACAGTATTTTTAATCCTTTCTCTGTAACAATCCAAACAGTAGCCAACATTTAAGCCTTCAGTGTCTGTCTTATTTCCCCTAACATGCCATTTCTCTGACTTCAGGGCCTATCAGTCCTCTATAGAAAATGCAGAGGGTGGTCCAGCAGAGCAGTCAGATATTGTCAGATATTGTGTTACTGGTTGTTAATGCTCTGAAAACCTCCTTCAGTGGAGGGCAACCCTCTTTCACAGCGGCTGCGCCAGGGTGTGTTGCAGATTGTATTTCAGGGTGGGCTCAATGCCAGCCGAAGTGGGAAAGGTGGCAAAGCCTGTTTGTATTCATGTGTGCGTGCATGTGTGCATGGGCGTGTATCTACAAGTGTGCTAACGTCTTTGTTTTATAGGTTTTTCAAAACAAAATTGAAGGACATCTCAGGAGGACACATGATCTTAAGCCTAAACTCACAATTAAGCTGAACATGTTTCTAAATGCCCTATAAATGCAAACTCATGCAGCAACAGTGATAGACAAGACTCATAAAACAAGCAGTGCATGTTAAATCATGAAAGTCAGTGCAATGCAAACACATGGACGGGAACCCAGACGGATGATAAAACTTGCACAAACCTGTGAACATTTCAGTAAAATACTGACAGTACATTTGTACCAGTGGTATTATGACTTGCAGAAGTTGTTTATTCAATCACAGACAACACAAATGTTCATACTAATGACACAATAGCTTATTTATGTACAAAAACTTGAACCTTTTATCATTTAATTAGAATCGCATGATTGCTAAATTACACTGAGTTGTGCAGTTTGTAAGCTAAAGGCAGGCTTCAGTTTTGTAGGAGCTGCTTCAGCAAAGTGTGAGTTCAACTTTAGCAGTTTGTTCTGCTGGTGTGGTGTTGTTGTTTCTAATAAATTCCAAGCCTAGTAGTTACCTAGTAGGTAACCTAGTTAGATTTAAATGAAACTGAACATGTTGTAACAGACTGAACTAGTTTTAACCAGGTGCACCTATTAAACCTGCAGCTGAGTCTACAGCTCTGACTGCTACTAAGAGATGAGCATGAAGTACATATGACATCTTTAAAAACTCTTAAAATCTTACATCAAAAGAAAACACTGCAAAGATTTCATTGCTGTCAGTCCTGTCAGCTTTGTTCTACAAATTTAGCATTAAAATGATTATGGAAGTTGGTGTAGAGTAGCATAAATGCACACAACAGTCATAATGTGACCCCTGAAAAAAACAGTCTACTTTCACTCACCTGGTTCATGTAAATATCCGGATTTTGAGGCTTTTTTATATTTATTCCAAATCTGAGAAACAGATGAATGTCACCTCTGCCAGCTCCTGTCACCACACACACTCATTCAAACACACTCACACACTCACACTGGGTCAGACCAACGCTGAAGGCTCCATACACTCTTGTTTTATTTTGGCTGCGTCGACAAAAAGGCGGGTCTATGCCCAAACATGGTGAACAGGGCGGTGGAACGTTCCGGGTCGCCAGCCAATCAGCTCCGCGCTCAACACAGACGTTCTTCCGTGTGACGCACGTACGGGATTCCATTGACGCAAGAGCCGAGGGATCGTGCATTCTAAATATAACCGAAAAACGACAGCGGTGCTCACGTGGGGCTATTACTGGATGAAAAACTCTAAAAATAACCAACAGTTTGGAGGTTCAGACGTTTTATGACTGGAAATGTAAATTTTATACACGTTTACAACAAAGAAACGTGTTATCACAGGCCAGACCAGGAAACACCTGCAAGGTTTTTATAAAACAGGATTTTGTTCTCATGTCATCTCTGCAGTTAACTTTAAAAACAGGTACCACATCAGTTTATAACATTTCAACAACAAGTGCTTTTTATTCATTTTTCTGTATGTTACATTTATATTATTATTCACATACAGATACACATACAGTTTTGGGAAGAAAAAAGGAACATTTAGAAGTTATGTATATAAAAAACACATTTAAGATTAAGAAATAATAATGGGTTGTTGTTTTTTTTCTAATATTTTTCAATCATAGCACATAATTTCCCCTGCAGCAAATTGTAGATACATTTTCAAATCATTGAATTATACATAGGGAACAGCTAGTGACAAGATAGACTTGCTTCAAGAAATAATTTAGGACATTTTTTGAAATGTCTAAAAATTATCTAAAACAAATTAATTATCAATTGAACCATCAAAAAATATATTTGATCATTTAGGCCTAGCTGCGTCATTTAATATGACCAAAAGCTACACAAAAGCTTCTACGTGTGAACCTTGAAGTGACACTGATTTGTCAACTGCTGATCTCAACATCAGGAGGGAACTTTCTCAGAAATTAGATATAATGTAAGTCAAGCCCCTAATTCTGACCCTCAAAGTATGACCGTTACAACAGTTTACTCTCTGAATCCAAGACATGTGAAATCACAAATCCTTCAGTACTGTAATGTCACCATCAGAGAATTTGCACTATGGTTGTCACAGTCGCAGCTGCTGACATCCGTTTGTCAGCATCAATTTAGGCATCACCAGATACCTCTTATGTCATAACTTCTCCACAACAACCAGAAAAACCAACACACAGTAACACTTGAACCCTCTCAGGGGATCTTTTGGTGTGATCCAGCTTGTGTGAATAAAGTGAGAGGGATCATTTAGGGTGAGAAGCAGCTGGGACTTACCCTGAAGAGGGAAGAACCTGTAGTTATAAGGAAAACAGCCTGGGCGGCCTCAGGTTATTGGAGGTAATTACAGGGTTTGGAGCTTGATGCCCTTCAGTATGAATATAAGGTAACAAACAAGTGAGATGTATAATCTTTTTTTGCCATAAGCAAACACAAAAAAGTAAACACGCTGTTGCAAATGTATTCGTCAGTTGTCTGGTTAAATAACTAAGAACTGAGCTCACTGTACTAACTGTAGCATGAATAATCTTGTTCAAAAGAAATAGATTTAACAGTTAAAGGCTATTTTTCTCACTTAACATTTACGTTTTTTTTTGTTTTGTTTAACTATTAAAATAGGTTTTTGACATATCCTCTTTCATTCATACGTTTCCCTCTCTACTTCTTTCCAGCTGTACATGTCAGTCAGTTTTATGTCTTATATTTTGATGCTTTTTCACAACACACATGCCACACTGAACTTTCACTGTTGCCTTTTTTCCATCAACACCTCTGGATTAGTCCTGCCGTCCCTCCCACACTCCTGCATAGCCTGCCTCGCTGTACACTGACATGCTCTGGTAATAGGGAGATTTCAACAACTTAGATTTATAAATTAAATAACTGGGCTGGATGAGACTTCCTCAGGTTTTTATTAGTAAATAAATACATACGTCAGAGAATTGATACAACCATTGTTACGTGTGATGCACATTCTTTGTGACAGATAAGCACATGAATATCCTTGAAGTTGTTACAGATTTTTTTTTTTTTTACAAGAAAATGTGTCTTTTTTTTCCACTTAGTGGGCTGATTACAAACTAACAATGCATACACTGTAATTTGAATCTTATATTGTGTTTGTTTGTCTAGGGACTACAAATGAAAAACATTATAAATGTCCACTATCCCTGTTCAATAAACTAATAAATATAAATTTTGTAAAGGATCATGTAAACATTGGAGTAGGCTGCCATTTATCCTTATTCAACATCACTGGTGTTGCCTTTATAGAACATACAGATGCTCCACATAGTATCAGTGCAGTGTAACATTGTTTCAGAAGATCATATTTAGCTGCAATATAAAAATTCAGACAATGCATACAGAAAATAATGTTTTAAATCTTGTGATTATGAGGAATAATTAGACAGTGGGTTTTCATAAGAGAAAATTAAATTCCAATATTTCCATTCACTATGTAATCAGTCTAGAGAGGATTTAATATGCCTTAAGATTGTGAAGCTGAATACAATACTGTCAAGACACACATCTAAATGGCAGATACACAATTTGACATTAAAACAAGATAACAAATAAACATTAAACCCTGTTACATGTACAAGTACGGCAACACAAAACCAACTCCTGAACGGTGAAGACACATAATCACTGAGTAAGTAAAATATTTTGGCTAGTAATATTTAATGAGATTCCTCAATATGTCTGTGTATTATTGTGGCAGTTTAAAGGAGCCATAACATTGCAAAGATGTAAAATGTCAAACCAAAGTTTCAAACACTGATGAAGCTAATATTACTCATGTCCAGTACAGCTTGATGGGTTAAATCTCATTCTCCCCAGCACTTTCAGACACATACAATCAAGTTTCTCACATTGTTTCACCAACATAAATATCAACTTCTCTTTCAACTGGATGGACACTGACAATAAAAGACATCCGAGCAGACAGGTAGGAGAGTGTTGTTGATCAACGTGAGCGACTGTGAGCTTCTGTAGATCGAACAAAGCTACAAGGCTTCACTAGCTGCACAAAGAAGTACAGATGGGACTCTACAAGACACAACTGTAAATATGATTTCCCACAAAAAACATCATGACACATCAATCACAACATGAAATACAGTGTAAATATCATAGACTGTATATAGAAGTGGACAAAGCAACTGGGGCTCTAAAATGAGGCCAATGCAGAAGTGCAAAAAAGTGCAATACTCCCGATGGCCACTAGATGCTGGCTCCAAAAAACTCTGGCTCTAATTGATTTCAATTCACTCAGTATACTGTTGATATATTGATCATTGTGATGTAATTAGCTGAAGTTAATTCTTCTAATCAGTGATCTGCTGATCCATCTGAAAAAAAAAAAAAATCATAATAATTAAGTAGATAAGAGGCTTCAAACAGAGGAATATTTAGGGGTGTGGCTAGCTGCATCCTCACTCCTCTCTTCATATCCAAATATGGTCAACTTCTGGTTCCAAACAACCAACATGGCGACCTTCAAATGACCTCCTGGCTTCAAAATGTGAGTCCACAAAGCAAAGGGTGACGTCACACTTGCTTCGTTCATTTCTATATACAGTCTATGGTAAATATATATTCCTTATTCTTATACTGCAGGTACACAACACGCGCCGCTTTTCTATTTACAGAAACATACTGCATTACCTTTAAGTTGGCACACAACAGCAGCGATTGCACTGATAAAATTTGCACTTCTGATTTAGTCCAGTCACGTTGACTCTGTGCAAGCAAAATGACAACAGGGATGAGGTGCAAAAGACATACACAATAAAAACACAGTTACACACTCAGCGATGGACCGTCTCATTTAAATACCCATGCTGCATCCTTTTTGTGTTAACATCGGTGACCCGTGGTGACTCACAGCAGACTGCAGGACGCCGTGGAAACACTTTTTTATTTGAGGTGAAAGAAGCCGGATGGTTTGGCCGGTGGAGCCATTAGCATGTTAGCTTGGTTCTTGTGAGTTATGTGGATCTAAAAAATAAAAACAAAAAAAACAAAAAAAACACAGCTTTGGTTTATTACAATTTAACTGAGTGAGATCAAATTCCTTTTAATTATGCATGTATACTTAATTGTCAGTATTTTCAGGTACACCTAATCAAAACTAGTGCCTTCAACTACAACCATCCTGCATAAAGGTTAAAATGTTTATATTGTGGAAATTTATAGGTGATTCTGATATTTAATGACATTTACATCATTACTGCCTAACTAAATAATAGGACCACATGTGCTGTTTGTATGTAAACTTGTTTTTCAACAGTTTTTTCTTTTGGTTAATTTTGTAATTTCTGTTGTTTATACTTTTTCAGATCTCTCTTGCCGTTTAATTAACTAATGTGAATTGTAAGTAATTGGAGAAAGGAGACTCACGCAACAATACTAATCCCCAAATTGGTTGCAATGTGTGTTTTGAAAAATATCTGTTGTTTTAGATCGAAGTGCCCAGTACAGAGAGAGCTCCACAAGTTTCACAGAAGAGCTACCAAGTTGTTGATTTCACAACCAGGACAGACATGTATTATAAACATGTGACTACCAGTGAGTAAAGGTGGACACCAGGACCGGATCTCTGAGCGGCTTCAATTATCTCACAGCTCATAATTAAAATAAATGTATAAATGAGCAAAAAATGGTGCCCAGCTGTCTTCTATGAACATCTAACACATCATGTACTCTTCACTCTTAATTAACTTTGTCAAAAACACTTACAGTACAAGGAGGCTGCATCCAGGGCTCCCCATCAATCTGCATGGGCAGAGGTTTAGTTGTCCTACAAACAGGAATAAACAACAGGTGACATTTAATTACACTACATAATTACACAAATAATATTAAAAGAATGCTGGACCACTTAATATAAAAAACACAGATAGCCCTAATTCACCAGATGCTTAATTTGTGACTGCTGTGAGACTTGTGATGGGTCTGTATTGTAAGCTCACAACCTGATGGTAACGTGGGAAGTCTGAGCCAGTCTGTGCCCTGCGTTCTTCCATCCAGTGTAGATCTGTCCCATCTCTATGACTCCTTCCAGCCCCACCACCTCCAAACGTTTATCACTGATATCTGAGGAGTCGTGAACACAAACAGACAAGAGTTTGTCAAAGATGACACTAGACTGGTGATATCTGCACACAAGGGGACAGGCAGGGGTCACTGGGGAAATGTAACTGAGGGATAGTTTATGGTCCAGGCAGCCACGTCTCACCTTGTGAGATTGTTTTAAGAAGTTCAGGGTCAGTGATAACCTCACTGTGCTGCACCTCTGCCACACCATCGGGCTTTTTTGATTCACCCCAGAGGTTGGTGCCTCCATACATGCTGGGGATGTTGACGACAGCTATGCCCTCTAGAGCCATGCTGCTCAGTTCAAGAGTTCTCCCACAACACTGGAGTCACACACACAACATTGAAAAAATGAATTACAAGTTATTATTTTAAGTGAAATAATCCAGTGACTGTGACAGAAACCCTCACCTCAATCAGGAGACAATCCTTCAGGTTCTTGCAGGAGGAGGAGATGGTCTCTGAAGTGGCAAACTCAAAATACCAAAGTTTGTTCTTCATTCTTAAAAAAAAAAAATTAAGAATAAAAATGGCAGAGTACAAGAATTTTGCCTTTACTTGTTAAATAAACTGCTGAGCGCTATTACATTTCTTTACAAGATAAAGTACATACAGTTCATGTGTATCCTCCTCACCTGCTGTTGAACCTCTCTGGGTGTTTCTCTCTCATTGAGTGGAAACGATGAGCAATAGAGGCATCCTGCTCACATGGACACAGAAGCAGTGATATATGAAATTACATTATGTTCTGTATGTTTTGTTTTTATATTTCTAGGTACACAGAAGGCAATACAGTCACATCAGACTGTATGTGTCACATATTGTTATATTATATACCTGCTGAGTTTGTAACTCACCACTCCAATAGAGAAGTAGTTGTTAATGATCTCATATGGTACGGGGTCTCCTGCCTCCTCAGGGTCCTCAGGTATCACCTTGATGCTCCAGCGGTCCAAGGGAACAACCTCGCTGGCTACAATCTCCTTCAGGATTTCTGTTAAATCTGTCCCCTCGTATCCTTTTAATGGGATTGCAACAGAAACATCATGGCTATATGTGCCACTATCTGAGTGATACATACAACAGGTGTGATAGGATGAGTGATACCGCCTCTATTACGGTTTCTGCATTTTTACCTCCTCCCCAGCGTAGACAGCGAGCCATGTCATTCCCGGTGCCCAGAGGCAGGACAGCTACTGGAGGACACACCTGGAGGTCCGCTTTGTCTGAAGTCACAAATATGACATTATTTTCAGTTTTAGAGGTGGTAATCTCAATCAGGAGGACGTCCCATACCTATAGCATCCAGGAGCCACCCAACTGTGCCATCTCCTCCACACACCAAGATCCTGTAGTCACGCACATTACGGAAGAACTGCAGACTAAAACATAAAGTCTACATTAATGCACAGAAACTCAAATGGTGTGTACATTTGGTACAGTGTGGTAAAAGTGTAGTGTACCCCGGAGCAGGACCTCCATTGGACAGGTTGTACACTTGACGTGGGTTCAGCAGATACTGAAACTTTCGGAGCACTCTGCACAGAAACACAGATAATAATGAAAAGAATATGAACAATTCTTATTTTATGAATCATTATACTACTTTTACACCAGGAAGAAAACATATGGCAACTGTTAATAACATTTTATTGTGATAAACTGTCCATGAATCAATATCATCCAAGAAGAGATGCACTAATCATCCACTGAATACCATCATATCAATGTAAAACCCTTTGTGGACTGGTTATTTTGTAGCTGTATTTCAGACTAAGCTTCAAATATTGTTAAGAAATCCCAAACGGCATGACATAGTTATAAACTGTGCCACCACAAGTTGAAAACATATAAGCAGCTTACCGTTCACCTTGCTTTCCCCCACTTTTAGGGTTTACAAACACTAGCAGAGGGTGGGTGTGTGGAAGAGAAACAGTCTGATAAAAAAATAAATAAATAAAAACACGACAAATTAAGATCCAAAACACTTCATGATGAATTAATATGTCCCCATACTACATTTTATATACATTTAATAACACCGCTGTGCACCATGATACCAGGTTTAAGTCCTGTTTTGGACTAAAAATGTACATTTCTCATCGTAGCTACAAGACAATGACAAATACTGTGACATAAATAAAGAACAACTCTGTGAACTACCTCATTAAAAATCAGTTTTCCCAACCAGCATCATCTGCTGTTATGTAACACAACAATGGCAGATGTATTTTCCCATTACTTCATTCAACACACGCAAACAGACGACAAAGACGCTTGAAAATAACACGATGAATCACTCAAATCAGAGGATCTCCTAAAAGCAAAGCTAAGACAGCAAAGTGATTACACAGAGAAAAGTGTAGCTGGAAAATGATAAGCATGTCAGAAGATTTATCAACAGCAGACCTGCAGGATGTGGCCATCAGGAGTCACGTTCAACAGGCTGGTGTCCTCCTCCTGCAAAAAGCAGAAAATTAACAATAATCCTAAATATTAAAATCTGATGAATACTACAGGTGTGTAATTTTAACCTTGGAGGCAGCATAGATGGCCCATGGAGGCATTATGTGATCTTTCAGTGGCCCGCAATCACAGGTCGATGAGCCAGACTGAATACAGTCATCGTGACGCTAAAAAAGAAACAAGACTCAGCAAAACATAGAAACAAGTAATCCTACATGCAAAAGTACATAAAAAAGCACAGTCCTCACCATCTCCTGGCACCACACGCAACGCCTCCCCGCTAAAGTTTTGATCTTCTTATGGCAAACCTGACACTTGGTGGAGTTGCAGTCATTTCGGATCCAGTCGTGAGATGCTACCTGAGACACGGATGAGAGAAAAAAAGAGGTGTCACCTACTACTGCAATTGTGCTTTTGATTTTTCACTTTACTGCCTTTGAAGCTGGACTGTACCATTTTTTCCACATCATTTTTCTAACAAGTCTGAGGATGCTGTGCTCATGTTCACCACAGCATCTGTGAATGACTGCAGAAGAAGAGCACAGGCCACACCCTCCTCCAAAGCAGCTGTGGAAGTTATACACGACTTCAGATTTATAACTGCATGAATGAACATCGACTTGGCAGATGTGCTTCACCGGATCAAATATCCCTGAAACAAACCAAAACTAAAACTTCCACCTCCCACACCAGCAAAGGAGATCTGGGCCGTTCACTGCTGTGATCCTTTACAGATTTAATGACTCAGTGAGTTGTGGCAATGACACTGCATCGAAAAACAGTGAACAGATCATTGTGCAAAATTAGGACATTTAACAGATGTACAGCACAGACTGTGCCAGCTGAAATCCCCACTTCAAAAAACACTGATGGGTTTAATTTTTACTGACTAATGCACTGCAATGTTCCCAGTTGTTATGTTTACTGTCACTGGTATTTGACAGTAAAACAAGGTGTAAAATTACTCTGTTGAACAAGTAGGATTCAAAGTTCCTGTAGATCTAAAAAGAGGAATCAGACCAATGGAAGTAAAAAGAGATCAATGTGTTACTTACACCAATGTCTTGTTTGGATTTGACAAATGTTCGAGCGCAGGGTTCAGGGTTCTTGTTGGCACACTGGTTGTGAACAATGTACTTGCAACCTAAAAAAATGTAGTCAGGAGAACATTTCAAGGTCAAGCATTGGATTTATATAGACTTCACTATAACATAACAGAATGCACAAGCAAACTGGAAGAGGCTCAGTCTCCTCCAGTTCATTTGTACAGTCAATGAGGTGCGCGGCTGCCCCCTGGTGGCGGCTGTGAGCTCTTACAGGTGCACCTGAGTCCCTGCTTCCCAAGGCCGAGCAGCATGTTATGACACACGCTACAGTAGGTTGGCTTATTGAAATGCTTCAACCTCCAAATGTGCTGCCCATCCTTCTCCGTCATCTGTGGGCGGGGGAGCGAGAAAAGACCCACAGTTGGTTACATTGGAAACAGAGCATATTTTTGCCCTTGAGGCACTGAATAGGCGCTCAAGGCTACATCAACAAGAAAATTGAGGTTGCTGTAAAACTGTTAAATGTCAAGAATGTTTTAAATTAACCTTCAGCCCAAGCAGGACTAATAAAGGCACATTGTTCATGCCTCCCTTCACCCACTCCTCCAGAGTGACGGTTCCACTGCTGTCCGCATCGATTGCCGTCATCATGTCTTTGAGCACCTGTTCAATCACAAAACACCAATTTATCAGCACATATTCTCTTTGAAGCAAATTTCCTTTTACATCTCTGAGCTTGAGCTCTCAGTTGCTGTACTTAACCTCCCACATCGTTGTGTGGGCCGGCAAATGAGTTAGTAATTGAGTTAAAAAAGGAAATTAAAAAGGAGACTCATACCGGTCTGAGCTCAGCCACATCCCAGCCCAGGTAATCAGCTGCTCGCACCATCTGGGCGATGATACGATCCACTTCCTAAAACAGAGACAACAGAGATCTAGGTGTAATCATGTTCATCTTAATCAGCATGTGAAATGACTGTAACTTAATACAATCGCACAATACATCGCAAAAAGTTTATAAGAAAACAGAGTCCAAATTCAGTGATAGAAGAACTGTTTTCCTTGGCATAAATAAAGACGTTTATGTTGCATATGGACTAGTTTGTGTGTACTGGACAACAAAGACATAAATAACAACACAGACATTAGCTTCCTGGTTACTGTTGGGGGCATTTTCTAGCAATTTTTTAAACATTTCAGCTCGTAATTTGTTTTTGAGGTCACTTAAGAAATCCCATACTATCAGAAATCCACTGATCTTAATTTTCTGTACATTAATGAACAAACTTTTCTAAACAAACAATAAATTGAGATTAGTTTTTACATGTGTTAGTTGTTTCGAGTGATTATAAATCATCCTAAATGTTTTGTGAATGTAGAAACATCTACAACTTACGGAGCTGTCCAGGACTCCGTTGGCGTCTTTGTCGTAAAGTTTGAACGTAACTACAACCAAACAAAGTCAGTCAGTGATGTAGCCACCGTGTTCTCTGAGGTTTAAAATCATTGTATTTAATGTCACAAAATGTTCAAACCAACATTCGAGCTTCTCCCGTGGCTGTCCATCCTCCAGCACCGAGAAGTAGCAGGACACATCACGAAGAAAGACCCCACCTGAAAATAAAGACATGCTCAGTGTCTTTTAAACAAAACTTTAATGCATCACAGAGATGCATTTAGCTCCAGATGAAAGCTGCAAAGTAATTCCTCATGGTTTTTGTTTTGGAGCAGGTGCAGTGATCTCCAAAGCTACACCTACAGCTTCATTCCTGTGACGCAGCAGCTCAGGATGAAAACATGGAGAAACAGGTGGGCGTTGAACAAGACTGTCTTTTTAAAGCCGCCATTCTCTCTTTGATTATTTTCACAAAGTTCTGTGGGGCATCTCCAACCACACCGAGAGCCGAGCTGGACCGCAGACGCCTGCTCCGTGCTGTTCGCTAAAAAGAAGACTGGGCCTTCAAAATACTTTACCTTCCTTTGGGTGAGGGAGGTGGGTTTTCGTGGACCCTTGATCCACATGTTGAAAATAGCAAAAAAGGCGTTGGCAGAAATCTGCAGGGAACTCATCCACTTCCAGGTAGGTCTTGAGAAAGAGACAGAAGCCCACTGCATCGACACACTGAGGAGGGAAACATATACAAAAATATTATCAGATGAGACGCAGGATTAAAACAGTAATATATAAATGTAACATCTACATTTATAGGAACATGTTGTTTTACTGGATCTGTATTTTCTGGATGATTTCCTAAAAAAAAATCTGAAAAGTTTCTGAGAAAGAGAAATATAATGTGGAACTAAGAAAAGAAGAAAGACAATGCTGTAAATTTCATCAACAATGAAGCAGATACTTCAATAAGTAGAATAAACTTTCCAAAAATGAATGAACAATGGATGAAGACCTACTTCAGTTTGAAAATGAGACAAAAATAAAGTCTAACTGTTGAGTAAAGATGTGAGTTACCTCTCCACTGCAGTGCTTTGTATGTCGACCTCCAGGTTGAAACTCCTTAATCACATCTTTCACCCTTGAATTGCTGTCTGTAGGAGGTCAAAAAGTGGGTGAATAATTAACTTAATATTAAAATGCACTGTTGCCTCACAACAAGAAGGTTCTGGGTTTGAATCTCAGGTCAAGCATCTGTGTGGATGTTCTCCCTGTGCATGTGTGGGTTTTTCTCCAGGTCCACTAGTTTCCTCCCACAGTCCAAAGACGTGCGTGTTCGGTGAATTGATGAGTCTATATTGACTATAGGAGTGAGCGTGAGCACGGATGCTTGTCTGTCTTCGTGTGCTACCCCTGTCCAGGGTGTACCCCGCCTCTCCCCCGGTGCCAGCTGGGATAGGCTCCAGCAGACCCTGACCACCACCCAGTTAGATAAGCGGGTATAGAAGATGAATGAATAAATGAATGAGCAGAATTGTTAAAAAACAAAAAGTTAATAAACAATACAGTAGAAACAGTGACTGATTCAGCTCTGTGTCTATGAGCCATCTGCTATGTTGAAAATGTGAGATCATTGTTGATCGTGGACATGGATGAACTGTGTGCACCCAGCATCAAACCTGAGTTTGTGCCCTGCAGTCAGAGGTGACGCACTGATCTAGGGATGAAGCAGGTGTAATTATCCATCCACCCATTATCCAACCTGCAAACACCCCTTGTCCCGGACACTAAAAGCCTACAGACCAATTTCATTTTCTTTCAAAGCCTTTAAGTGGACTGGAGAATATTTTTAGCCCCGTACAGCATTTTGTTTCCCATCAACACGTCCATATAATTCTGCATTAGCTCCAGCCCCCAGAGTGACAGTATGCACTTACATTTTGGTGTTTGTGTGACGAATGATACTCCAGAGAACATTGTGAAGTGTTTTTCTGTGTTGATAGCTCCCTGAATAACTTCCTCAGTCATTTATTTTATGATGCTGATGTACTTAGTGACTACAGTTGCTTTCATATTTGAAAGTAACTAGAAGCAGATTAAAGTAAGTAAGTCATCCTGCAAGTACGAGAAAAGTACGCACACTCAGTTCAGTCAGAATGAACTTTAAAATCAAATATTTCCATCTCTATCTTTTTATTGCTCAAGAGCAAAGTGCACAGATGTTTGAAATGCACAGACGCTTCAGCCATGGACGTATAAACTGATCAGAATCTGATTGATTTAGGTGTGGAAACTGTTCTTGTTGCTGGACTTTGACTGTAATGACACTCGCCTCTCTTCTTATCTTGGTTTTTGTTTGTCTGTCTGTATAAACCCTTCTGAAAAGTAAAAGTAGCTAACAGCAGTTACCAAATTACAAGAAAATATTCAAAAATCTGATGTAAATGTACAGATGTAGTGTTGGCAAAATGTACCTAAAGTAACTACTGCTACTGATGCTTTCACATGGATGCATCATTTAATTGCTCGATCTGGTAATGTTACATTTTCGTAATAATATACAGATGGGTGATTAAATGTATAGCAATGTGTCCTATTTAATAAACGGATTTGATGAGTTGTATGTATATAATTCAATACTGACAAGGCAGTAATATCAACTAAAGTGAGAACTTACATTCCATGTATTGCTGCAGCTGGATGAAATCCACAGGACTCAGAGAGCCCTCTGCATCATCAGACGAGGCCATGACGGTCAGCTGCAGGAAAAAAAGAAGACACTGACCGGACAGTCACAGAGTGGACAGGGACAAAGACAGCAGGCCCAGAGGGAAGTGATGTAGCTTCCGCAGGTGTTAAAAAAACAAGGAGGTACTCATGCACATGAAGTTTTAATTCGTCATCTGTTTGGCAATGATACACTTTAACTGGTTTGTCTCCATTCCTGGGATTGCACACACCAGTAGTAAGTCAAACACTCCTCTTTCCACAGACACCATTTAACCACAGTGTATGAGGTCAGTCCCCGTCATAAGTGAGAAATCAGACCTGTACCATGGATTTAGGCAAATTTATCTTTTATTTCATCTATATTAGTTCTTTGGAAACATGGAAGTGGGTCATTGGGTCGGAACAACAACTAACATAGATGAGGCGTTTCCCACAGTCTGACCAAACAACACAACAGGCTGTTTGTTGCAGAGTTTCAGTCTACAGTGATGGACAGTTGTCAATTTAAAACCAATAGTCCTGGTTGAACAGATAAGCGCGTAAGTAAAACAACTTTGTAACATCCCATTAACTTAATCAGCAACGTAACAAAGCAATTCAGAAAACAACAATTAAGAGCTTTGTCTTTTTAAAGCCTGGAGCATCCATCAGACAGGATTATAACGTGATGACATGAAGTCTGAATGACCGAGTGACAGATGCCTCTTTAATTTATGCTTCTGAAGTTGTGCACAGGTGTTGGACCCTCCCAAGTGTCTTACCTTGTGTCTCCGTCCTCACAGCTCAGCAGAAGTCAGGAAATTAAAAAAAAGTGTGTCCCACCACGCGGAACAGGCTGTTATGTTTGTTTGACAGCAGCTGGGACTCGTGGGTAAAAAGTCTGCTGTGGTATTAGAGGATATAGGGGATTAAGAACGGGCGGAGGAGGAGCTTTTAGCCACATAATTACAGTTAGTGGCACCGCCTCGCGCGGGCACGCACACACTTACGCACGAACCAAGGCAACACATTTACTAAATACTGGAGCTTTAAGCCTGGAAATCACAGTGATGGTCTTCAGCTTTACCACAGTCAATGAGCAGATGTGAATGAATGACATGCTAAATGTGAATTCGTGGATTGGATCTGAAAACTCACACACGATGCTGAAAATTTGTCCCTTTCTCCCATATTATCATTATTTATTTTAGTTCCACTTTTTTGTTGTCTGAAACACTGGTGTCTCCTGTTTTTCTACCTAAAATTGTTTGACACCCCTAAGGGTGACCTCAAGCGTACAAAAAAAATATGGACATTGATGTGTTTGTGCTGTGTTAAGCAATGATATTCAGTTTACTGCTTCTGGTTGGCTTGTGAGTGAGACCAAAAAAAATCACTTGCTGTCTTCTTCTCCAGTCGCCTTCAAGACCTAGCGACCTCTCCGAAGCCAGAAACACAAGAAGATCAAATTCATATCCTGGACATCAATTGTTTGACCTGCTGCCCTTGGGCAGGTGCTACAGGTCAGTAAAAACCCAGACTAACAGACCCAAAAACAGCTTCTTCTCCAAGGCAATCTGCACACGAAATACACAAAATGAAACAACTTCACATGGTTTGTGCAGTTGTTTCTTAAGGCAGCTGTCTAAACCTGTTTGTGTCTTTATGATAAACTGTGTTGTATTATTTATTATATTATGTGTGTGTTTTCAGTGCCATGTGAAGTAATGCAAGGCTTCATTGCAATGCAATGACAATAAAAGGCTGATTTGATTTGATTTGATTTGATTTGATTTGATTTGATTTGATTTGATTTGATTTGATTCGAGTCAAACATCCAAATATCAAAGACCACAGATTGAGCTACAAAAGACTGACACATGCCTTACTTCATCGACTAACCTGTGAGCACGGTCATTCAGAGATGTACAGGTGGTTCAGATTTTTTGTGTGTGAGAGTTTGTGAGTATGTAACACACCCTCTGTGTGTGTGTGTGTGTGTGTGTGTTTTCCACTGGAACTATGGATTCTACTTTTGATAAAACAGTCTCAGGAAAGATTTTACACTTGATTTATTGTTTCATATTTACATAGTAATGTCAAAGGGCAAACAATGTACGCTCCAAGCGATGCTCTACTTTCTCAAAAACAAAAAGCAGGGAACGTGCCCTGCTTCTGTGACTGTTGTGGCTTGTCACACACGCACACATGCAGCCAAAACCACTCCCAGTTGATGCTAATTAGTGTAGAGGTGGTAGTACAATCCACCCTGTTATATGTTTATGTTGCAAAGACATTTTATGGACAAAAATGTTGTTCCTTTGGCTCAGTACTATCATCCAATTCTCAAGACTATGAGTATGATCCTATTGATTTTTGTTAATAGAAGATCTCTATTGACTGTAGTGATCTCCATTGATATATTTTTTTCTGGTGTCAGGTGTAGACAAAGTTTTGCTTACTATGACATATCTCAACATGTACTGCCATATAATTAAGTGATGACATGCATGGGTCCAGGCAGTAAATCCAGATCAACCACATCTAATTTCAGTGCTGCTATGAGGTTCATTTGTGGTTTTGAGAGAGAAATAATTAAATTGAGTTCACTATTTTTGATTATTGTACAGTATTTTTGGCACCCAGCTGAAGGAAATTACTTTTTTTATTATTATTCATAGTGTGACCATTGTGGTAAATAACAATAACCGTCCACATTTGGTATTTGCACATTTCATAACTTGCACAGCATATGACTGTACTCATTGCCTATCTATCTATCTATCTATCTATCTATCTATCTATCTATCTATCTATCTATCTATCTATCTATCTATCTATCTGTGTTGTTCATCACCTCTTCACTAGGGGGCGATAACTCGTTACTAATGACAGTGCAGTTTTTTAACAGTAGAAGAAGAATTGGTCTACGCAGGTGTTTACGTTCCCCTACTTCCGTAGCTGCCTGAAGAGGACTAACGTTACCAATCTGACGTTTAATCCAAAATTTCCCAAGAAACTCTCGGTCATGTAGCCTAAATTTAACCTAAAAATCTGAGATGCATCGCAGATCAATATGATTCAGGCCGTTTTTTGTCCACTGTAGCCGTTGAATCGCGAGTTTTACCCTCATCATTCATCGCAGGAAAAGCTAAAGCTAGCGGTGCGTTAGCTTTGCGGCAGTGGACAGAATTTAATAAATCATCGCCTGATCCGCACTTTGTCCAGAAGTAATTTAGATATCAAGCAAGGCAGTCATGGCCACTAGGCGTCTGACCGATGCCTTCTTGTTAATGCGGAACAATGCGATCCAAAACCGGCAGATATTGGCTGAGCAAGTGAGTACATACGACCCCCGTCTGAGTACACGTAGCAATGCTGCGGTGAGTGGTCTGCATCGTTTTGACATTTTACTGTGTGTGTTTGCATATAGCCAGTCACTGAGTCCTGCTAGCTAGATTCAAGTTTGTAGTAGTAGCTGCTAGTTAGTACTCAAGACGACGTCTAGGACTTTCTGTGGGCTGTAATGTAACCTCAGGATTGATTGATTGATTGATTGATTGATTGATTGATTGATTTGAATCAATGAGGTGATGGTGGAGGGTTAAGAGCACTGTAGAGCTTTCTCACCTCACTTTAGCTAAACAGCAAACAATCGGAGTCATACTCAGATAATTGAGGGAATTCTTGAAAAGGTAATGAAAATTGTTTTGTTGGGGGAGGTATGTTAAAGTTAAAGCATGTTTTTAAGGCCCACGTGTGCTCGTTACAAGTAAACACTGTGCTGTGGTTTTTTGATGTAGTGTAGATTAAACTGTGCCTGTGACCTCTGATTTTCTCCTGCACTTTTAAAAATGTGTGACACAAACCAAGACAAGAAAAATACTCTATACGGTTTCTATAAAATCAAACTACTTGTTCTTCACAAATGGTGTTAATCCTTGAGTCAGGGTGATCTCAAGTGGTGCCATAATGAAAAGCAAGTAAACCAGCATACAAGCAGCTCACATTTATGTCCTCACCAATTCTTATGCAGAGTTCTGATACTGATTGCACTTATAATGAATAGTGAGTTTAAAAAAGGGGGAGGGAGGGCACCAGAAATTCCTCAAGCAGTCAGAACTAAGCAGTAGCATGCTGTGACTGACATTGATCAATACTGTGGCCAGTGGATGGTATCATTGAAAAAATTTAGCATTATTTTCTTCATTAAAGAAAAACATTATTGAATTCTCCCCAAAGGGATGAATTAAGTATTTTCTATTCTATTGTATTCAAATTGTTTACTATGTTTATAGGATTAGTACTCCTGCAGCCTGTGAGACAACACAGTTTCTTCCCATTCCTTAAAACCTTTTCTAAACTGGTGTAGACTACATGTGATCTTTCACACTCAGCTGTGGTTTTAGGTAGTTACCTGCTCATTGAGGAGAATATATTTCAGAGCCGGTGAAGTTGTGAGGCTATCTCATCAGTTGCTGCATTTCTCAAAAGAAAAACAGTGGCTGTCGACGGCCTTCTGAAATTTCTAATTTCCTGGTGAGCAACCATAAATTATATCTACTCACCATTATAATAAAATCAAAAGTCTGTATTTGCAGCTGGCCTCCTGTAACTGCAGCAGCTTCTCACTAAGGTCTGTTCACACTCAGTAAATCTGGGCTTCCTCTGTTTACTGAATGTTTACTATGCTGCTCTAACCATGTTATTTATTAAGTGGGAAAAAGTTCATGGGGAAAATCATTTGTGTAGTCTTTCATTGTCTGTGTTTCAGTGTTTGTTGATGTAGATGTCGATTACTTGGTGATAAAATTATGTGTATGAACTTTACTTTTATTGTTAGAGCTGACACCAATGATCAAGCTGTCTAAGTGTTAAAAATTACCCACTTGTTTTTCAGTGGTTGTTTTTTTTTTATTTAGAGTAGGATAATTATGATGCACAGAATTGGTGAAATTTGGTGCACTTTTTTAAAAGGCAGTGACTCAAGTACTTTATTGGTTAATAGAATATAGACATTCAGCTCAGTGAGGCTGCTGTACAAGTTAGATACATGTACTGCAACAAGACCATTTGTAATTTTTCCCAAGACACACAAGAGTCATAATTATCCAAAATAATTCTTTGAGGTTTTAATTACCAATTCAGTTATTGGATATTATTATGAGTTACTAATCAGAAATGCTAGAAATTTGCTGCTGATTTTAAACTGTCTATAAAATGATCTGTGTTAAACTCAAATTCTTCAGGTGATTTCGAGTCTTACCTGCTTCTGTCCTCTCTTTATTCTCACTGTTTCTTACATGTAATGATTTGATTTGATATGATTTAAATTGAAATGATTTTGTTGCAAATTTCCAGATGAATTATGTTTGCATTCACACAAATTTAACAATTTACACACAGCTAGAATTAATTATTTCAAGTAATTTGTCGATCCAAGTGAATGCAAAACCACACATTTGATCTTTGATGCTGATCCTCTGGGCCTCACTTTCTGTTACTTCTGTCTTTCTCTCCTTTTCCTTTTTTGTTTTCTTTGTTGTTATTTTTTTTTTGGATGGGACCACTCTGCTCTCTGCCACTCACATTAGGAGCTTGATGAGGTACTGTTGTCGTTTCCCTATGTGGTAGAAGTACTTTAGAAACAAAGTAGTACACCATCATTGCCACACTCTTGTTCAGTTATTATGTAAAATGTTTTAACAGAATTACTTGTGTTTTTAAGTTGGCTGATGATCGAATGGCCCTGGTGTCAGGGATCAGTCTGGATCCCGAAGCAGCGATTGGAGTCACCAAGAAACTTCCTCCCAAATGGGTGGAGGGCGTTGATGAGGTAAAACTGAAACCGGATCAGAAATAATTCAGATACATCTGTCAGAAAAGTGAATACATCCAGTCGGCAAAGTGTCATCAGAGCTGGGGGGGGGGAATAAAACATTAACGTGGTTTGTAACTGTTGAACATGACCTTTCAGATCCAGTATGAAATCACACGGGTTCGGCAGAAGATGAAAGAACTGGCTTTACTTCATGACAAACATATGAATCGTCCCACACTGGATGACAGTAGTGAAGAGGAGCATGCTATAGAAATCACTACTCAGGAGATTACACAGGTACAGTACTTATTTAGGCAGTTACAAATGAGACTTTTCTCAACAGATTTTTATTAAACATGACAAAGTATGTATGTAGCATGGTCTTGATCCTCCGACATACTGAGAGCAACTAATCAGTCAGAGATGGGGAAAGAATTTAGAAACAAGGTTCTTTTGTGCTAGCTCACAGTTTTCTTTCTCTTTGCAGATGTTTCACAGATGCCAGCGAGCTGTGACGGGTCTGCAGTCTCGTTGTGGTCACTGTACCGAGCAGGAGGAGAGACTCCTGAGAAACGTGGTTTCATCTCTGGCGCAGAGCCTCCAGGACCTGTCCACCACTTTTAGGCACACGCAGTCTGGCTACCTAAAACGTAAGAGCTGCAGTAAAACTCTTCGTCCTAAATTCCTCTTTCTCACCACCATGTTTGTGCTGCTATCAAGGGTTTATCACCAACAACCTCATTGTATCCTCACATTGTTTTTTTTTTTTTTTTTTTTAATGCCCTCATACTACTGATTCATCCACCAGGTATGAAGAATCGTGAGGAGAGATCAAAGCACTTTTTTGACTCAGGGCCTTTAATGGAAGAGGATGAGGATTTAGCTCTATATGACAAGGTGAGCGGCTTTGAAACACACAGTAATTTGTTCAGATATATTTAGTGACAGGGCTTAGAGCAGAAATATTATCATGACTACAAGCAGGATAAAAATATACAGAAACAGCCATTCAGAATCTAAACAGACTCACTTAGTGATTTACTATTTACTGCTGTGCAGATCTGATCTGATGTTGTTCTTACAATCTGAGAAGGTTTGGGTACACTTTAGTGATACGTGGGAATACAAGTTAAAAACCTAAACACCACAGATACTGCAGTGTTAATTAATAGTCACTACTGCTGAAAATTTGTCCCAAACATGATCCTCAAAGTGCCTGTGACCCCATGATGACATTTTAATTGTGGCCAAAATCTGTATGGCAAAATCTACCCAGCAACATAATAGGTTACATGCGGTATGACTACAATATTATATTGAGATTGAAATTCATACAGTGTATTGTAAGTGTTTGAATCTCTCGTGTTTCAGGGGTTCACAGACGATCAGCTGATGCTGGTGGAGCAGAACACAGTTATGGTGGAAGAGCGAGAGCGAGAGATCCGACAGATAGTGCAGTCCATCTCAGATCTGAATGAGATTTTCCGGGACTTGGCTGGAATGGTGGTGGAGCAGGTATTTGGAGCAAAAAACAAGATAAAGACTTCCAACTGTGGCCTGAATCCAGTCACTCAAAAAATACATATTTACCACTTATAAGCATTCACTCAGAAAATGTATTGACATATTTTTTTTAATCTATATAAGTGTAAATTGTAAGTGTAAAGTGTAAAAGGGCTTTATGCAAAATGATTTAACTGATTGTGAAAGGAAAGCAGTTTAAACTGACATTTAGACAGTATGCAGTGCTCCATCAAACTGCTTATATACACTGGTAATAGTTTGGATAAGGTAAATAATCTGCAACTGAAAAGATTGTCTTCATCCTATAAAATGACCTGCTCTTCTTCTTCAAAGGGTACCGTACTGGATAGAATCGACTTCAACGTGGAGCAGGCTTGTGTTAAAACAGAAGACGGATTGAAACAGTTACAAAAGGTAAACACAAAATTCTCATATCTACATGTAATTATACTTGGACTACTCATTTTGTGGTTTTCTTTTACTGTCGTAGAGCTAGCTGTGACCATATGTGCATAGCTGATAAACACATCAACATTTTCTGTAACTTCTTAGCAATGAAAACATTTCAGCAGTTTAATTGTGAAGCAGGATCAGTTGTCAGCTCAGGATCAGCAGAGAGAGGAGTGAAACTGAACTATAAGCCACATAGACTGAGTCCTCACAGTCGCAGCTGAACACTAGAGGTTTGTTTCCTAGGCAGCGGGACCACAGCAGCGGTCTCAGCAGCTGTGAGGGTGCAGTGAAAATGCGCGTTGTCACGATTCAGTGCAGCTAAAACAGGTCAACCTGGCCAGATGGAAAAAATATATATTTGATTAAGTGACTGTCTTCATTTCTTCAATCACATTCACAAGGCTCTGGTTAATTATGGATTTGAATATATTTACTGGGTTATTTTAGATGGAAGGTAATAATTAATTTTGCAGCTACTGGGAACAATTCAACGGCAAATTCACCAGGCTGAAGACACAGTTACGATATGATTGACATGTTATTAATGACAATAATGATGAGAATTCTCCATCTTTGACATTTGTTTTCATTTTCTTTGCAGGCAGAACAGTATCAGAAGAAAAACAGAAAGATGCTGGTCATTTTGATCCTGTTCGTCATAGTCCTTGTTCTAATTATTATTCTTTTTGGAACAAAGTTTTAATCATGCATTCCTCTGGCTTTTGGTTTCTGTCTGGGTGTTTGTTGTGCATCTGTGTGGACTTGGACTTAATTCTACTCCAACAAAAAAAAAGAAAAGAAAAGGTGACTGACTTTCATACCAACCAGGAAACATCAAGAAGAATTCCACATCTTTGCAGGTGCACTCTGGGCTTCGTGGAGATGATGTTTTTTTGTTTTTTTTTAATGAAAGAAACAATCAACAGTCTGTCAGAGCTGTGGCTGTTTTATCAAGCGACTGCCAAGTCTGTGACAGAGGTCTGTGGAGCCGACGATGCTGACGTATCTGTGTCTTAACAAACACTTGGTGGTGTACAAAAAGTGGACTACCGATGTTTAATTGCTAAAGCGGAGCGTTTTCTGCTTTAAATCAAAGCACGAATTGTGATGTTGTGTGAAGACGCATCATTTCTGTCTAATATCATTGCAGACGTTTAGTCTCCATGGGGCAAATGTGACAAGAACGAATGTTTGTGATAAATATGCAGTAGGTCTAATTTTACTGCACATTAATTTTCAACATTACATTTGTGTCCTGGCTCAGTATTTTACCTAGAAAGACTTAAGGAAAATGTTTTGTATTAGGGCAGCACCAGATAAGGTTAGAATAGCCTTTCATTACCAAAAATATTCCTTTGGGTTAAGGACCACCTGTTGTTTATTTGTTTTTAACCCTTTACCCTCCCCTTTATTGACACTGAGGTCCTTGTTAATCCACTGTCAGCCTGAGGAGGGTGTATGCAGCTATGAAACTCCTCCACATCATCCTGTAATTTTTAATTCAGACCTGTTTCATACTTGCTGCGCTTTTCATGAAGTGTTCATTTGAAAACAAAACAAAAAAAAACACTTGTTTTTGTTTTCCACGGTCCTTGCATAAAGTGCTACCTTTTTTAATCTCTTGCAGTTTGCACATATTGAGGCCTGGGAGGGAGGGGGGTAGTTGTGTTATGGATGTAATACTACTGTCATCTGTATGATAAAAAAAGAATTTATTTATTTTCTAATAACTTCAAATAATCCAGAGTTGTTCTGTTTCTGGCAGATTTGCTGTATATTGAGTAGAGTGTATGTGTAGTCTGAATCCAACAGTCATTGTCCACTCCACTGAGGAACCTGTGATGTTGTTCAACACACGCAGACATTTCAAGGCAGCACTATGATTTATTTTTTCCTTTCAGATTGCGCACATTACATTTCATTTGGCTGTGTTGGAAATTCTTTTCATGTTTTTGTGTTGACTGATAAGCTAAAGTAATGAAGAGCTTTATTCGACATATCTGTACCCGACGCTACAGTTTATACACTTGTTAAACCATCTCTCTCATTGATGTGAAGCTGTGTGTGAAAAAACGGTCATGTCCTCGTGGTTACTTCACTGAAGTATTGTTTCTCCAAACAAAACGAGTGAGGAGACTGCAACTTGTTTTTTCTTTTGTTTTTTTAAATAAACATGGAACATGGTGTGTTGTGGTTTGAACTGCAGCATTGAAACACTCACAAAGGCAAGCTGATAACCAATGTGTTGAGAATATAGATTGATATCTAATTGATGATGATGCCTGCAGAAGAATGTAATTTTCTATCATGAAAAAAAGGATTACTCTGGCTGTCAGATTACAAACCAGCAGAAGCCACCAAAACACTGGCATCAGCTAAATCCTGTTTATTTTATACCAGCAATATGAATATTATTTAACTCTCCTCCACATCTGAATATCTTAGATGTGCAATAATATTTTAATATTTATGTTAATGAGATTTAGCACACTTTCTGACCCGGAAATAAAGTATGTTTATGTTGTATTTCAAAGTAAAAGCCGCATGTAAGCTACACAGCTTACATGTGACTGAGCATTTTAAATAAACAGCGAAGTAATGCATTTTGAATCCATTCGTAGGCTGCTAATAAAAAATGAGGGTTTTTGTACTAAACATGTAGAGTGACATTTAACACCGAGAATTAAGCTAACTTAATGCTAGTTAGACTGTATACAGAAATGGATGAGGCTGGAGTCCAGTCTCATTCACATGAAGTAGTCACCTCGGGTTCAAGGGTTAGACCCGCCTCCTCAGTTCTTCCGTCATATCCAAATATGGTCATCTTCTGCTCCAAAAAAAAGCAAACATGGCGACGTTCGAATGCCGATCTCTTAACTTGAAGACGGGAGTCCACATACTAACGGGTGATGCTACGCTTGCTTCGTTAATTTCTATACAGTCTATGGTAACCACAGACTGTATACACTATACAAATTTTTCAAAGTAGCTGCTGCAGCATCGGATTAAAGCTGTGCAACAGTCATGAAGTGTGCTGGAGACGAAGACGACCCGTTCCCCGTAGACGACTGTTTGTTTACCGACACGTTTTCCAAAGTCTCTGTGTATAAGTTGTTGGGTGAGGAGCTGAGGATTAGTCAGGTGTTCGGTGCCAACCTCGGGGTGGCTGCCTCTGTCTGGGACGCTGTAAGAGCACATAGTCGGTCACATTTTGGTTTAGACGGTATATAGGCTGTAATTATGTCTTCTAAAGCAGAGATGTATTTCTGTGTGTGCTCAGGCGATACACCTGTGTCAGTACTTCGAGCAGCAGTCTGTGGAGTTGAGGGGAAAGCGCGTCATAGAGCTGGGAGCAGGCACTGGTGTGGTCGGGATCGTGGCAGCTCGCCTGGGTATGTTTGGGTTTGAGGTGTGGACACTGATTCAGGTTGCTGATGTGAAATCACTCTTTCAGGAACCTTCGCTGAGTAGTATTCTCAGATTTGGCCGTCATTATATCCATTTGGTTCAGTGTAGTCACATGTTCCCACACCCCTGCAGCTGTTTCTGGCCCATCTAGTCCTCCATGTGGAGCATGTGGCGCTCCCTTCACCAGAAACACTACACACATCTACAGTGCAGATTATAAACTGTGTGGTGCACAGTAGCATGCCTACTCATTCATGCGTTTATAGATCATTTTATTACAGAGTAGAACACATACTGTTATTGTCACTGCAATAATGCACTACTTGCACCTTATATTTACTATGTCACTTAGGATTTTCTGCTCTTATTTTAATTTACTTCCTTATTTTTGCATAAAACAACATATATACTGTGTACGGTATCTATATGTAAATAGCCCTACTACCTTTTTAACTATCTTTTTATGTCTTCTTTTTTTCCGTCGAGGCACTAGCACTGAAGCGTTGTATCATCTAAAGGCTGTTATTTTCTATCCACATGACAAAACAGTCAACAAAAAGGTGATGAACCAACATAGCTCTTAGTATTTGTTTGCCTTGATGTCATCTTTACACTTCTGGCCACATTTTGACCAGCTTCATGAGGCTCAGCATTGTTTAAAACAGAGGGGAAAAATGTCAAATGATATCACATAATCCAGGCTTGGTTGTGGTGAGATCAAACCTTCAATATGTGCTGTTCCTGGGATACCTGTGATCCAAAAATCAAGATTATTCTGATCCCAGCAGGAGGCTGGAATTCAGAAACAAAATGTTCCATGAAATTGGTCAAATAATACAATGTTTTTATCATACAGAAGATACACATCAATATCTTGCACTTCATTTATTGAAATGGTCAGTGATAACCTCTGATCTTGAGTTGAGTTTCATCAACATCTGGTGAAATCGTATATCTTTCTCTTTTAGGTGCAGAGGTGACCCTTACAGACCTTCCTTTGGCTCTTCCACAGCTCGAGGCCAATGTCTCTGCTAATATGCCATCCAGTGGTTGGCCCTCTGTCCCTCCCACTGTCCTCGCTCTGTCCTGGGGTGAGGACCACATGAACTTCCCCTCTGACTGGGATCTGGTGCTTTGCGCAGATATAATTTACCTCCCAGAAACATACGCACTGCTAGTGGAAACACTAGCTCATTTGTGCAATAACGGAGCCTTGGTATATCTCTCCTCCAAAATGCGAAAAGAGCATGGTACCCCATGTTTTTATGAGAAGCATCTACCAAGCAGGTTTAATGTGCAGCTTGTGCACCGTGATGACAAACACAACAATGATATCTACAGGGCATCTCTCAGATCAGACCAGTGACAGCAGGGACAGCCTGCTGCAGGGCTGGGACTGTATCAACACCAGTGGTGTGTCTGGTTTCATGGGTGCCTTTCTAAAACAAAAATAAATAAATAAATGAAAGAAAGCAGAAAGTGCATTCTAAAAATACAAATGTACAACTATCAGACACAACAGATTTTTTTATATGTAGATAAATATTTATTGTCTGCCATTTTCAGTCTCTTCAGAAATTTGAGATATTCTGTTGATATTTCTCTTGTTACAACCAAACTCAAACTGTTTTTGCAATAAATCACTGTGTTGTTAATCTTTTAACTATGTGGTCTGATTATTTCAGAGTTGTCTTAATGTCTCTACAAGTGTGTTTTCAGAAGTTTTGGGAAACATGGAAACAATGATACAAAATCAACATTGTCAGTGGAACTGAAGAAACCCAGCTACAGATATTCACACCTTTGTGAACAACAGACACAGTTTACAACCAGTCACAACTTCTCAGTGGGATGCTATACACATTTTTATATTTTGTTGATGAGATCTTTGAAATTCAGAAGCAGATTGAGCCCAGACTGACACTCATGTCTGAACTTGTTTTCACTGAGACAGATTATAATCACTGGACTGCACTTTTCTGGCTCTTCTATTCATCTCTGTCTTCACAATGTAATGCACTGTGCTGTTTCAAAGAAGAACTGACAGAAGTGGAAGTGGACAGAGTTCAGATGGAAAAGGTGACACTGTGCTGCTTGCATCATTTGGTACTCAGTAAAGTCATCTTTCACAACCTTAAAGCCCAGAGTGTTAACCTTTTAACTGACCTGGGGATGATTTTCTTTTCATCTCTGACTTTAATTGTTGCTCATTTATTCATCAGTTTTCAATACTATAGTAAAATACTTAAAGGTTTCCATGACCTTTCAATCTGGTTAATATGAACCCTCCACACTGGGTGAAGGAGTTCATCACTCATTAAACATGGTGATCAGCAGCATCTCTGCACCAGAACTATTATATTTAAGTAGAATCAAAGCTCAGAAAGAAATTATGGATGGTGACAATAACAACTGAATGCAATTCAAGTTTTTATATCAAAAGGTAAAACAAATAATAGTGTCAAAAAGCCAATATATCTTCAAGCAATGAACCATAGTTTTAGCAAATGTAGGACCTTAACAGTTTTTTAGTTTTTGTTCCCTTTCTTTGTTTTTATTGTGTGTAGTCCAATGCTCAGCTACTCTCAGTTTACTTCTTTCTTTTTTCTTCTTTTGACAATATTATTTTCATTGATCGATATCAAAACTCTACACAAATTATATCCAGTCCCAAACTATTATGTCAACACCACCGGATCACCCTGCAGCCTGCTGTCTGTACGCACTTCATCCCCTCTCTCCTGCACTCTGCTGATGTACAGACTTTCTGTTCAGAAAAGGAAAGCCTGTTTGTTACGCTGGAGAGTTTCAAAGAAAGGGAGACAACCCAACTGCTGCCCGTCACTCCCTCTGCTACAATTCAGCCGACAAAACAACAGATCACTATCTCCATGCAGAGTCTGCTCGCCATCACGCCCTGTGCCTCCCACGCGACTGTCGTGCAAAGTGCACATCACTGGGTTTGTTGATGTTCATTCGTGTCAGGGCAAAGTTATGAAAGCAGTGTGCTGCTAAGAGATGTTAATGTACAGGCTGTTGAGAAAACATTCAGTTTGCAGGTAGAAAATCAGTTGTCCTCTCTCTGTCTGGTTTAATCCCAATACAGTGAAGTCAAAAGGTTTTTAAACCTAAAACATTTGTATGAGATTCAATAACATGAGTGTTGTTTTCATTTACTCGATAGATTTTACTGCCTCAGACATACATCCATGTGTAATTTAGATGTATTGTGATGCATTGTGAGCAGATGAAAAACTTCCTGACTGCAACTCGGCACGTTGGTGGATAAAAGGAGGATGAGCTTTCAGTGGCTTGTGTGCGTGCGTGTATGTGTGTGTGTGTGTGTGTGTGGTAGAGGAGTGGGAGGGGGACTGAAAACCACCGTCCTTTAAAACAGGTTGTCCTGTTTGGACTTCATTAGACCTCATGTCCCCTCATGAGCAGTGAGGACAAGCATTTGAAAAGTATCAGCTGAAGGTATGTGTTAACGTGTGTTTATGTAACAATACCTACAACATAGTATTCATTTCTTGCAAAACTGTTTTTAGTCTGTTTTTAAATCCTTTTCATTTTAGGCAATCTAGATATATATATTATGTAGTGTTTTAAAGTATTATTCTTTTCTTCCCAGGCTTCAGATCTGTATGAGACCAAATGATGGAGTTCTGGCCTGAGAATCAGGGGCAATCACATCTGTACTCCAGATATGGTACAGTTCCTGGGAGAAACTGTTCACATAAGTGAGTTGAGTGCTATGAATTTGTTTTTCAGTCAGAATAATCTAATGATAAAAGAGGTCGCTGATAATGATCTACTGATTGACAAAAAGTGACAATCTTGTAAAAAAAAATGTCCTCCATAGTATTTAGGAGCACATTATTTTTACCTACTAAATGTCAGCTTTGCAGTATACTGATACAGTGAGGTATCACTTGTAGTACCAGTGAAATAACTAAATCCTGTCTGAATTTGCTCACACAGTTTTTCACCATTTTACTCACAGCTATCATGACAGACACCAGACGACCCACTATCCTTTGTACTATGGTGAGCAGCAGGATCAAGGCAGGGAGTCCAGTTACTGGACTGTACCGGGATCAAGAACAGGAGGACCTCTACTTGAGTACCCCAACTGGAGGGACCCAGAGCTGACAGCGTCTTCGTCCTCTCACTTTCCTTTTATTCTGGACCGCCACACTCAGCAGCACCAGGACCTGGGAGAATACCAGTCGCCTGAAGCCAGAGACAGAGACTGGACCGCAGCTCATCGAGCCGTGAGGGACTGTGATAGAGGATTTCTGAGGGAGGGGTGGCAGAAGAGGTGGGAGCCCTGTAGCCCTGTCCGCTACAACAGGGAGGTCCCTGCTAAGAGGAGCGACAGCAGCTACCGAGAGCTGGAGGCTTGGGCGGCTCGGTACAGTCACTCCCTGCCGAGGAGGAGACGTATCGAGGCAGAGCTAAGGGGGGCCTCTCAGGGGCTGGTGGACAACAGCCGGGCCTCAGAGAGGGACAGCAGGGGTGGGACAGATCCTCAAGTGGCAGCGCTGCACCATGTCCAACAATCTGCAAACATCAGAGATTCCAGACTGTGGGACAGAGCGGGCAGACAGCAAGCTCCAACATATTATCCAACACAAGCTCCTGCTCCTCAGACAAGCCACATGCTGGACATGAAGGAACATATCAACTACCACAGGAGGATATTCAGCCAACCCCCTGGCTATATTGCTCCTCCTCCCTACCACGGCCCACATAAAAGTTCACCTGTGACACACCACTGTGACACCAGTCAGGAGCAGGGCAGTAAGTGGACACTGAGAAAGCAGGATACTGCTGTAGATTTGCAAGATAAGCGGAGGGGAGAGAAAGAAGGATTCACAAAGCCAGATGAAAGTAAAACCGGCACAGAGCCTGGAGGATTAAAGCAGCAAAGACAGGGAGCAGATGCTTTGCAGGCAGGTAGCTTCACCAGTGTCCAGAACGCACGCACACAACGTGAACATACGGTGCCTCTGCATCATCCACAAGCACTTCACAACTCAGAAATAATCAAGGAAACATCCTCAAAAGTTATCGAGGGAAGAAAGTTCAGACTCAATAAAAAGACTGGTGGGATGACCATATTCTGCCTGGTGTCTCGAATAGCGAGCACCACCGACACCCCGTCTGTCTCCCAAACAAACATTCAAAGCACAGACATAGGACAAGTTTCTAAAGCTCCAAGGGACAGATGTGAGGCCAGTCAAATGCATAAGCTTGCAGATGAGGTAGACTTCAGTGCACCGACACTCACAGATACTTCTGATGTGAGAAATCTCACAGCAAAACAGAGGGAGATGTCAGCCTATGCAGAAATGGAGATGGTTGGAGATAATCTGGCAAACAAAGCAGAGGCAAAAGGAAATGATTTTGACCCTACATTTGGGAAACAGGCAGGTCAGTCAGTGCAGCCTGTGTCAGCCAAATATCCTTTGTGGAGGGAGCCTAGTTTCACAAGCAGGGCTGAAAGTGAGAGTTCATCAACTTGCTGCTTGAAAGCAAACAGTGAGGAAGAGAAATCAGGTAGTGCACAAAACCATTATGACTGTAGCAGTGTAAGCCACCATCCGATAGACATTGAAGTAAGGAGACTGGACATCAAGGAGGACACTAAGGACAGCAAGGGTCTACTGGTTATTGACACAACCTGTGTTGTTGTTAAAATGGAGCTGATTCCATCACCCAAGAAAGAGCATGTTCACTATCTAGGCTCCACAGCACAGATTGAAGATGCTGTGCCAGATATTCACACAGTTGTTTCTCAGCTGAGTCAAGATGGACAAAACACAGAAGAAACTTCCTTGCAAACCAATGAAAGTCCTGATTTAGACTCGATACTTTTGGACAAAGAGGAACAAAAGAGAGAAGGTGAAATCTCTCTCCTCAGCGCGTCATCATCTCCAGTTTCTGAAAGAGAAACCCTGGAGGAACGTGCCGAGAGAATCCTGGGAATTTCTCTGTACGACCACATCAGTGAGCAGCAACCCAGACATGTTGCATCACTACAGGAGCAGGAAGAGAAGGCTGAAACTCCTCCAATAAAAACTGAAAATCAAAATACAGTTAAACAAACTGCAGAGACCACAACAGAAGAGGAAGAGTCGCAGAATGATGCAGAGGTTGTTCAAACTGAAATTGCCGTGAATTTGACAAACAGCGATGACACCAGAGACCAGATGGTAAACAGTGATGATTTTACAGAATCTCAGGAGGAAGTGTTAGATAGGCCTGAAGAAAACAACATCGACTCCCAACTGGAAACAGGCACAAAAACCTCTACTGAAACTGAAATGACAGAGGCTCCTCTGCTTGAATCCCCTGGTGAAAACGGTACAAGAGGACAGGGTCAGGAAGAAAGTGAGTCTACTGAAGATGATCAATCCTCTAAACCCTCTGAGATGTTTGACTCTGCTTTGTTTTCACCCTCTGATCACACATCTCACTTGTGCATCTCAAACACAGAGGAAGATCCTAATCTTGAAGTGGCTACACTTAATACATTTGCAAACCTTGCTCCTCATCCTGAAGTCTCATCCCTTCCTCAGATACCTTTGCACCAGCTGCCACCTCCTCTTCCCTCTGAATCTACTGACTCCACTCCTCATTCAGACCATTCCCCAACCCCCCCTCCTCCTCCTCTTCATCACACTGTCTCTGAAAACCAGAATGAGCATGATGGAGCACTGCATCTGACTGAAAATGAGGTCAATAATGAGTCTCTAGCCATGAAAGCAGAGGATGTGTCACAGCAACAGCTTGAACCGGACGATGCTGCTTGTGTTGTTGATGAGCAACAAGCAGAAGAAGCTGATGTGGAACCTGCAGCAGTTTTGGAACAAGAGGTTGAAAAATCTAGAGAAGAGGCTCCAGATGTCAACACTTTGCAGAAACAGTGTGAATGTGTCCAATCAGAGGATGTTGCATGTTTAAAAGAGAGTAATGTGAGTGAAGAACAATCGCCAACAGAAGTCAGTGAGGATCCAACGGGCCTTTCAGCACAGTCGTCTGAAGGAGATGAAGAAAACGAACACAATGGAAGTGAGACAGAAGTCAAGATCTTCCAGCAGGAGTTTTGTTATGGCAAAGAGGATGGAGGTTTTTGTGAAGAAGAGAGTTGCATTACTGAATACAAAACACAAGAAACCCCAGATGAGCCTCCTGCAGGTCTACACTCAATAAGCAACAACACTCCTGCAGACTCTCAAATAGAGATTAAAAGTTTCCAAGACATCGATGCAGAGACTGAAACCTGTAATCCTCCTCCTCCCTCAGCTTCAGACTGTGAAGCGTCTCTGTCACCTTCAGACGAGCACTCAATCCCTGAGCTCCCTTCTCCTCCACATGCATCACATGAGACAGACACAGAGTCTCTTCCTCTTTTGGACATGGACTCAGTCTGTCCTTCACCTCTGATTCCTGACACTGCCTGCATCCCAGAAGCTGACCCTCCTTTCAATCTGGACTCTTGTGAAGAATCCCTCCAGTTTTCATCTCCCTCTCTCTCTGATTTACCCTCAGACCTGCCTCCCAGCTCTACTCCTCCCCCTCAAGAGGAAAGCTCTGACTTCCCCCCATCTACTGCACACAAAGAAGAGCTCCAGTACCCGAAGTCCCTGTGGGATGTGGTGAATCGCATTAGGAAGCACACAGCACCTGACTCCGAGAATGAAGAGGAAGAAGTGAGCGAGCTGTGGGATCCTGAGAACCTCGGCATGGACTCGAGTTGCCCAGACATGGTCGTGGACCTGAACTCTGGGAAGATCGTCTTTAATGAAGCAGACCAACAGAAGGACATCGCTGAGACGGGACAAATCCAGCAGGATCACAAAGAGCCAAGTGGGCGTGCGGATGAAGATACGCTGTCCTGCAGCAGCAGCAGCAGTCACGGCTCTGGAGACACTGTTATTGTAGCAGATGAGGACGAGGCTGATGAGACAACCCACAATGCTGTAATAGAAAGCAAGACAGAGATGGAGAATGACATTTTTGACACAGCCAACAGAGAGCTCTGCTGCTGTAACAAAGTAATAGATGAGACCACAGGTAAGGAAAATGAAGAAGAGGAGCAGGATGGGGCACAAAATCAGTCTTGTCAGAGTGAAGAGGGCTCCGGTGCAGGTGGAGATTACAGCGGTGGAAATCAGGCAAACTGAGACTCAGTGAGGTTGCTGTGATCTCACATGAGGTCAAAGGTCAAGACTGTAAAGCTACGAGATGATTTAAAGTGAATCCATAAGTGAACTGAGTAAACAAATAGTCTTGTTTGATAAACTAAATCTGCACTGTCCCCGAAAATGAATGGAATAACAATAATACTCAATAAAAGTAACTTCATTAACGCTCAGTAGATCTTTTCAGTGGCTAATGTATTTTAAGTTCTGCTGTTGTTTGCAAGTATGTTTGTGATCTATTCACTGTTGTTATAGAAATGTAGGAATTTGACTAATAAAATGTAAAAGATCTAAAAACAGTTCTATTTATTTTAAAGGGCTATTACACAAAAAGTGTATTTATCTGCTATTTCTAGAGAGTTAAGTGTTGTATGCAGTTAGGAGCTTGTGGGAGTAGATGTAATTAAAGAATATTGTATTTGGTGTGCTTGTGGTATGGTGATATTTCTGGCAAGAATCAAGCCACTGGTGTGTATTGTATGTAAATAAACACTGAAGTGCCTTATCAAGAATACAAGTTCATATTGTATCTTTTGAGGAATTATTTTCCCATAGTGTTTGTTTAAACAGTTTAACATTTTCTTTACAATGTCTTTACAATGGCAAATGTCTTACACTGTGGAAGATCAAGTCATACAAATGAAATCTCTACTAGTTACTACCTTGTGGTCACTTAGAGGTTCCAGGGTCTAAATGTTCTAAAATGCAGGGTTTTAGGAGATAATATCAACTCTAAGATAAGCTTTTAGTTTTATTTTTTTACCCTTCTAATATTCAAATTCTTTAATAGTCTTCTTGTTGCATATATACAGTATATAGTTTAATTTTTATCCACAGCCACTCATTTTCTATACCTGCTTCTCCACACTTGGGCTGCAGGGGTCTGCTGGAGCCTATCCCAGCTGTCATCCGGCAGGAGGCGGGGTACACCCTGGACAGGTTGCCGACCTATCGCAAGGGCTAACACAGAGACAACCATTTTCACTCCACACAGAAAGGCCTGAGTCGAGATTCGAACCCCGAATCTTCTTGCTATGAACCACTGCACCACCGTGCTGCCCTATCCACAGCCAATTACTCCAAAATTGAATTTATTGAGAAAATTAAGCTACATATTTCTGCTCTCATCAAAAGCACATTCAAAAAGGTTTATTTCAAACATTAATTAACACATTATTTGGTGGAAATATGCATAGTTGCATATGTGAGAAATACTGCTATTTGAGTTTTTACCTAATTGATAATTAAGTAAAGTAACCAAAGTTAATAATTAAAAAACAAACAAAAAACCCTTTGAAAATAAAAAGGCAATGGTTTCAAAATCCCATGATACAATATGCCAGTCAGTTGCGATTATCTGTGCACCTTGCACCTGCAAAATTATCTGAACTTGTAAAATATTTTGGTATTAAATGTTTTAAAGACACCATGTTATGATTTAAATGATTTACATTTGAAGCTTGTTGGGTTACAATTTAGAAATGACAAGCATCAGTCGTGTTGCTGTTGTACAAATGTATTTCCATTCACTAACAACAAAACAGATTGAGAAAACTTACAAAATGTATGTTTATATAGATATACAAAAAAAGAAACTTTAGGAAAGGAGACAGTAAATTTGCATGTTTCACATAAATGACACCAAAAATACTTCCTGATCTTTCTACATTGATAGTACAGCCTGGGGACCAATGCACCAACTGAGCACACTACAACACTTACTGTTGATGACAGCACACTCGAGTGGGGTTTACACAAGAGTTCAGTTTTATTACACTGCTGGGAAAACTGCACAGCGCTGTGATCTTAATACTCAGATTCAAATTAACTCTAAACGTCCGAGTACAAGCAAACTGCAGCTGGTTGTGGTAGTGCTTGATCAGAAGGAAGCAAAATGAGGCTTGTGTGAAAATCTGTGTAATTAGGTTATATTTATACCTCTAGGTGGAGAGTTCTGCCTGTCCTAATTAGGGGAGCAGCATGTGAGACAGCAAACCTTTTATAGATATGACTACAGTAAGTCAATCCATACTGTTTACTACATTTCAGCCTTCTTCCAGGTCATAAGTTCATAAAATTCAGGCAGTTTTCATGTATCACTGTCAAAAACTGAAAGAAAAATGAAATACCTTGGAGTGTTTTAAAGTCAGTCAAAGCTACAAAATTTTAATTCAAAATTCCTGATTAGGAAATAAGCTCATTTTTATCATTCAGGAGTAAATATTAGGCTCCAACAGACCACCATCCTGCACATGACAGGTTTATTGACTACAAGTGTAAAATAATCTTCAGTTATCAATTTCTCTGGGTGAAAAGGAAAAGACATTTCTCATATTGGTCCAGCAAACTGAAGAACAATTTAGTATATCATAATTTATCAGTAACATTATACAACACTGTGCTGATGTTGAGGGTGGACCAACCTTTGAATTGAATGAAACTACCGGAGAGACACTGTTGTGTGATGAAGGCACATGTTGAAATTAATTCCACTCAAACATAGAATTCTCTATATATCTGATGTTACATAATGTACCTTTAATTTGTGGTTTCTGACTGAAATAAAAACCTTAGCACACAAAAGAGAAATGGCACGAGTTAATCCTGTGATCCTGGACAGTTTCATAAGCATTAAAAACTCTCTTTTAAAGCTACAACTGAAAGTGTCATTTGGCATCAAATGACACTTCCATCAGTGAGCAGGCAGTACAGATGTCCATTCATTGTGAATAATAGAAGACTTTCTGCTGTTAAGACACTTCTATTCAACTTTGGGAGAGAGTTTTTCATTGTGTATGAATGTGGACTTTGGGACCACTTCACCAAATTCAACCTCCTGATCTCACAATGAATTCTGAAAGACCTCCTGTGTCCTCCTTGGGGATGCAGGAGGTCTTTCAGAAATCATAACTTCATTTTTGCAGTTTCACAGTTTCGGTTTTATCTGGTGAAAAGCTTCCACAAGAAAGACAGAGTGTGGACAAGTAATAACTTACAGTAAATAAGCAAGTGATCAGATGATACAACAAAACGAGGCCAGAAAAAATGGCAAAGTGGTTCTTACATTGTCCATGATCACAGGAATAACACTTCTATTGGATTTTCTATTTTTTACATAAAGATTTGTATACATCATACACTACTGCCCTTGTGTAAACAGGTGATAAGTGACAAATGAAAACAATACAGCACCCAACATCTCAGTGTCTGCTGAGGAGAAACAGCAGCAATGGTGAGAAGATATCAAAGTTCATCGTGGGGCATTTTAAGAGCGTGGTCGCAGAGGTCTGCAGAACACACAGGACAGAAAAACATGAATCACAACATGTTACTACAGTTGAACAACAGAAATGTGAAAAAAAGCTTTAAAAATTCTGGCATGTAGAGTCCAAACATACCTGTTCTCTTGCTGCAGAGTTTGTCTTTAACATTGTCTGTTTCATGAGCGAAGAATTCAATGATTTCATCTTCATTGTGTTCAACAATTGTTTCACACTAGAGAAATCAAAATAAAAGCTTACAATTTGCACATGGTTTGTCATGAAGACAGTTTATCCATCTTATGGTGTGGAAACATGGATTATAACATACACAGCACCCTGTACTCACTGCAAATTTTAAACTGGATGTAACTCTTGTATCCAGCGTGGCCTCTGACAGGTCCATGGCCTCACCGCTCCGGGACTTGATCCTGATGTAGGATTTTCTGTTTGTGGTAGGGTCTGTGCTCTCACCGTAGTCCTCCATCCTCTCACAGACACTCTCCATCAGCTCCAGGAGGTTTCCCTCTGAGCGAGCCAGAGGAACCTGGTGGCATCAAATGTCATGAGAAATCAAAATGAAAGAGGACTGAAGATTTTTGTCAACTCACTGAAACTAAAAGAACAACTGAAAATAAACCTTATTGTTCCAATGAGTAGTATCACATCTTACATCAACTCTGTGAGTCAGTTCCACGTATGCCTCTCTTTTAGTGTCACTCTGTTGCTACCAAATGTCGCTATAACAAATAAAGTGTCTCTGTTTTGATAGCTAGCAAACATTTTAAAATTAGGATTTAAATCAACCAGTACTAAAAATGAGAACTGATAGATTTAATGCATGCTACAGACACAGTTCAGACATGTGATAGATAAGAATTTTAACAAAAAATATGGAAAAATAGAGATAGTAAATATAGAAATATGAATTTACAATAGTTTAGTTAATGGTATTACAACACTACAAGTCTGACAGCAAGGTTAACGGCATCAAAAATTAGTATAAATATTAGATCCTGCTTTAAAATAACAAAGCAGAACTAGTGCGTTGTGCACAACACTGTGCAGGGATGCGGTCCACACAGTGGGGAAGGACCATAGACTGTATAAAGTTTATATACAGTCTATTGGGAGGACAATGACTCCTACGTGGCTGCTACAGCCTCACCTCTCTGATGGACTGGCTGCCATCTGGGTTGATCCTGAAGGATCCAGTTTGGATCATTTTCTTTGGATCTATCTGGGAGATGGCCCACTCCATCTCATCCACCAGAGCCCTGCAGGCTGAAGCAGAAGACAGATATGAGACGCACATCAGGATTTCTCTGTGTGCAGACTGTCTAAAGAGGACATGCTGTCACATACCTCCACATCTGACGTCCTGTCCTTGTCTGGCGGCCTGACTGAAGCTCAGGAGGAGACACACGACCACACACGATGTGAGCAGCAGAGCAGCTTCCCTCATTTTGAGTCTAAACACACATATTACAGCATCACACAGGGTGACACATCAACCGGCTAAAAAACACGAACTGCCTCAGTAATAACTTAGTCTGAGCCACGGTAAACTACAGTGATCTGTCCGTTACACAACAGAGACAAAAATTCAGCTACAACAATGCAGTTTGTTTAACTTTTCATTCAGAACTTACATGTTGCTGTTTTTACGTTTCTCCACGTTTCCATCACATTCCCTGAAATGTGGTGACGTAGCAACGGAGCTGCTCAACAGGAAGCGACAGCTCCGACAGCTCCCTCACGTGGCCGGGAAGATTCCAGTTACCAAGGCAACCTCACACAGTGCGCAGGCGCAGAACCCACCAAGACAAGCTATCATACGTGTCAAACTAGTTTTAGTACAAATACAATACAGCTAATTTTGATCTAAATTAGGTCGGACCAGTAATATAATAACAAAACAACCCATACATGTTTCTCTTTGTTTTAGTGCAAAGAAATACAAGTACATTATAAAACTAGATTTAATAAGTTATCCTTTTACAAAATATGCTTTCCCTTAAACATTCCTGGAGTTGTGTGGCATCAAAGACTATATGTGACATTCACCATCTGGTTCCATTAGGTGCTCTCTTTGTCTCATAATATCAAAAGGTGAACAGGATGATCAAGGCCACTGTTTAAATACAGAACATTTAGTGGACGACAAAGGGATTAGACACTTGTGATTTTTGTGGTTGATCACCTTGTTGGAGAACAGCATGTTGTGCAATAAGCACTGAAACATTAAACAATTGGACCTAAGCATTCAAAAGTTTAGAAAAGGTTCATCTGTAAAAGTTATAGTGCATTATAAATGCCTTCTGAAATTTCAACCCCGCCCCCGCCCCCCAGGGATAGATTTTGTTTCAGTGTTATTTCCTTAAATTAGACCAAAGAAATTGGAAACATTTATTTTTAAGGAAATGTACTCAAAGCATTTTGGATTTTTATTCAACAAGAATGACATTCAAATACAAAACGCAGATGACAGATTTAAAACAGCAGATCTGAAGACAGAACAAAACAAAACAATGCTGTATCATACTTTCATGATTTCAGAAAGAACTTATAATACAGCGCAGCAGTGTTTGTTTTTTTGTCTGGTCTCTGACATGTTTCCCAATCCAAAAAGTGTTCTTTATTACATTTTAAGAAGCAACATATGATGCAGCAATCAATAAAAATAGGGTATGACTGAGGTTTTTCACCAATTCTTTTTAACTTCACTGCCATGTGTACATTTATTTTTTGATGCAGATATCTTATTTGAAGAATTGTTAAGTCAGTGTTACGTAAGAGCCCACCCAAAATCAACTGCAACCTGAACCTGCTTAGCATTCCTTCTCTCCTGTGATCCCACTGATTGTCCTCCAAAATTAATTAATCAGACAACTGAATGTGCCAATATTTATGCTTTCAATTACACTTGGGCCCATTTCTTTCATAATCAGCTGGTTGATTTATATTGAATAGATTATACTGTGCTACAGATCCTATAAATGAGGCACATTGGTGAACACAGCAGGCACCGTGGTCGTCCACACAGTAATCAAAACATACAGTACACATGCAGCTGGATATTTGGTCAAGGGAAAGGTTTGGTTTATTTAACAGCCCAAACCAGCAGGGCACAGTCATACCACTCAAGTGCTTCATGATGGATTTTTCTTTTAATTATTTCATAAAATAATTTAATGTCTTTTGTCTGGTGTCTTCTCTTTACTGCATCACCATCACAGTTAGAGAAATTTGTCATATTAGCCTCTTGTTGCGAAGCTAACACTTGTCTCTGACCTTTCAAATGATCAAACTTGTTCATGTTTTGTACAAATACAAACTCCTTTAACAGTTCTTGTCACAAAAAAATATCTTTTCTGAGATGGAGCTACATTCAACACGTTTCATGCTGCTACCCATTTTTCACATCATCTCTCATAGTAACCTCACTAGTTCACCTCAGCTGCCATTTTTTCCTCCACATCCATTTAAAAAATTGAATGCTGTATTTCTCTGTAACAGAGTGCACTTCGGCCCACATCACACCTCTGCACACATTTGGTTTAATAAAAACAAGGTTAACTACAACCCCCCAAAATTAAACTAAATTAAAAAAAAAATTTAAAAAATCTGGCAGTAAAACTGCAAACTAGAAAAATAGGATTTACAAAAATTTGAAACTACACAAAAATAAACACTTCTTAAACTGGCCTAAGCTGCAATGGAAAATATAACAAGAAAAATCTAATAGAGAATAACAGATGATACCACATAGTTATATATTTCTAATAAGAGCACTGATCCATTATATTAAACATCTGCAAATGGGAATGTAAACATGTTCTCAACAGAGAGTCTGCTGCCACAGTGTTGTTTTTTACACTCTCACTAAGTATGACTGCAGTGAGGACTTTTCAAGTCCTTTAATCCCTGGCTTTAGTTTAATAAATTACAATGATCATATATTTTTAGATATTTTTATAAACAGTTTACAAAGACTTGGAAATACAGAGGTGCACATCTCCAATTATAAAATGTATTTGATCGAACGGTAACACAAAGAGAGTGACCAAAAACTGTCATATTTTTTTATATAAATATGAAAATAAAACATGGGAAAAAGTGTGACTATCACACACAAATACCTTGAATATATTTAAAGTGTTGTGTACATATTCAGTGTATTCGTTATGTCAGTTTATCAGTCTGATATTATTATTAAATAATATTTTTATTTCAGTATTAAATATAACAAGAGTTGTCAACAAAGAAATAAATATTGGGAATATAATGTGACAGCTTTGATGTTTATATAACTTT
>OOFC01033470.1:17577-28559 GCA_900323345.1 Pseudochromis fuscus | reverse complement strand
TATATAACTTTATATAAATTAATCAGACAGCCCTCAAACATGATTTTTATTGTACCTTTGTTTTCACTCTGTGGGGATATCTGATAAAAAAAATATAGAGAGATTTTTTATTTTTGGTTATAAAACTATATGAAACTAAAATACACTGAAGGTTCAATAGGGAACTACATCAAAAACAAAGAGCCCTTAATTGCAGCATGGTGTGCAGCCTGGAGAGTATAATGGACTGAATTTCTGTGTCTTCTTTAGGAGCTGAGATAAATAACCATTATTTGTTTAAACACTATTCCTCTGCAACATGTGCAACACCAATTTAAAGAGTTTTTGACATCTGTGGGTGTTTTCGGTAAGGACACTTTAAAACACATTAGGCACTGAGAGGTCAATACAAACATACTGGCCGAGCTTCAGTGGTCCCACGCTTCAGTCAGGTCATCTGACAGCAGTCTACAGTCCAGCACTCGCTCAGCTCATGTCTTTTTTTTTTTTTATCTCTCAACCAGCGTATCAGTGTCCATGTCGTTCAGTAAGTAAATATCTGTGTGACGCGACAGTCCCAACTGCATCTGAAACAGAAAGAGGACATGAAGGTATTAATATCACAGAGAACAGATGAAAATTCATCACATCAATCAGTTGAGCATGATTTTACCATGAATGACATGAATCATAAAGCAAAAATGTTTTTCCATGTGGTTTTGTAATGGTTTGTATAGCTCACGAGTTATAAAATTTAAAAAAAATCAAATGAAATACTCTGTCGTTCACTGCTCACATGAAGAATACACCAAGACGACCACTTGCTGAGTGTTTTATTAAGACTTGTGAAAGCATCTGTTGTTCTGTTACTGTATAAGCAATTTTTATGAGATTATAAACACCTGGGTCCAAGAGATACACAAAATGTCTTACTGTATTGCAAAAAGTATTTATTGAAGAAAATAGGGAGGAACATCACAATCAAAGCTGTGTTTTGATCAGTGGTAAATAAAAGTTCAATCAGTTCAATTTTTACTTTAGTTTTATGGTTACATATTGATTAAGGGTGCTCACCTTGAGTCAAAGTGTTACTTTCCAAACTCAACTTTTCTCATTTAATCCTTGAAAGTCCTGAAAAAGAGCATTTCTATCGTCTACTATGATGAGCTATGAATTCAAAATAACCTTTGTTTTTTTTTGTCTATTCAACTGAGGAAAATGTTAAATACAGTCCATCTTGTATGCTTTAGATTTTACGTAAATGAATCGAACAGTTCATACTGATGAAGCTGCATTGCAAGTAAAAACAACTCTGCTTAATTAGATTGCACAATAAAGAAAGTTATAATTACATAACTGGAATAATTAGTTTGTTTTAATAATGTGATTATATTGAGAAAAAATATTCTGGTTTACCTTGTAATACTTGAACTGTATTTAATTTTCTTTATTCAACATAAGAGTTAAAAACACAAAAATCACGAGTCCTTCTTTTGAGTTTCCGACAGAAGACACCAACAAATGTCCATATATCCATGATTTGCATTTATTTTGGACACATGTTGTGATTCATCCAGTAGCAAAGAACAGACAGTGTTTCATTCAGTTCAAAAGAGCAAAAATAAGACGATCACATGATAACTTCAGTGTAGACATTACTACAGCGAAGTTTTCTATGTAACAGTTGTGTGTCTGAATGGTTTTTTTTTTGCTTGTTTGTTTTGCCAGTTATTCATATGACACTGCATGAACTCACAGTTGCTGGAAATAGGTCAAGTTACATTTCCACCACTTCTATAAAAACCTTGAGAACCATTAAAGAAAACTTTTGAGAACTCTGATCCACAGACTTGTGATTGTACCTGTTAAACCTCACTGAAGAGAACACTGCATATGACAATAACTTCTGAAAGAACCTAAAGAGTTTCACTGTGTTTACTGTACGGGTGGTGTATGTACATCTTACTTGGATATGGCTCAGGTAGGTGCTGTAGTACAGTTTAGTACAGTGTGCACAGCTTAATGTTAAAGGTACAGACTTGTTTTTACTGTTTTTTTGTCGTGCTCGACCAGAGAAGGTGAAGGTGCAGCGCTGGTGTGAACTACATGAAATGACATGTCAAACAGGCAAAAGCCGCCCATCATTGTTAACCAGCAATACTGAGACTGAAGGTTTGGACATGTTAGCTGCACTGTCCTACTGAGGTGAAGTTGTTTATAGCCAGATGAGTTAGACTGATAACTTGGTACTGACATTAGTCACTGCTGTAAGCTACAATTATAAGAGACAGACTGATGGCACTTAGCAAATAATAAACATAACTCTAAATAGGATTGAATATTCTTTTTTTTTTTTTTTTTTTTCTTTTCCAAATGTGTATTGTTTTATAAAAAGTTATTATATTTCTATTTTGACCCGCAAGCAGATTTGGAGCCCAATGGACTTTAAAAATATACAGTAAAAGTTAATATCAGGTTAATTAATAATAGCAAAAAACTGAAACACATAAAATAACAAACTACGTTAAAACTAACAAGGTTCAGAAAGAAAAATGGAAAACATTTTCATTCCTAAAATTTAGCCTGGCCATCATGTGATTACTGAGAACTAGTCAGAGCGGTTGACTGAAATATTCCTCTGTAGTGAAACATTAAGAGGTCTTAAATTAATTGGTGCAGAGAGCTTGATTCTGTAGCTGAATTAAGTAAATATAGTATATCAGTACTTGGATGTCTGACTGTATTTTATTTTGAGCTGGACTTTAATTCACAAAATGACAAACTATGAGGGTCATAGTTTGCAGGGGGGCATATGCTGTAAAAGACTGTAAAGCCCTTAGAGACAAACGATTATGTAAATAAAGGTGATTAGAGGTTATGTAAATAAATATTGTGAATGTACCTGTGATTTTAAATCCAAGTTCTTATAGCAGTTCTTTCACATCCCTCTACATAGAAGTCTTATTAACATAAAATCATTTTCTTTCAGAAATTATAACCATATGTCTTGTAATTGAACATTTATAATTCCAATACAATTTCAACATCCCTATCTATATCAATCTAATTTAATAACACTGTATACCTGTTGGTGCTACAAAAACAAATGTGTTAAAGAGGTTAAGCTTGGTATCACAAAACAAACAAAAAAACAGCACAAAAATATGTTTTTACAAAAAATTATTCACAGCCAATGAGGAATAAGATGAGACTCTTGTGTACTGCTAAAAATTAAATTAAATTAAATTCCAGTTTACTCATGAGGTTCATTTAAACCCGAGTCTCTGGATTACTGAGGCACTAAAAGAGGCTCTGAGGACGAAGCTGCACTGACGTGAAGCTTCACTTGGTTGGAGCATTTCTGTTCAGTCCAAATGCACAAAAGACTTCATCTCTAATGTGCCCTCAGTAATTCACTTCATGAAGCACTTGTGTCTCAATCACATTATTACAGTAGCTTTCATGGTGAACCCGCTAACAGACTTTCAAAAAAATATTGATCGTTCATTCTGACCAATCAAAGGCTTACATAAAAAATTATTTCCCCCTCACAGACACTGATGTAATGACTGAATGTCCAACCCTACAGTTGTGCAGAACAAAGACACAACTTGGCCTCCACAATAGAGAAGTGACAAATGAAATATCTTCCTGTTTATGTGTGATTATGACACCGGCCTCTTTAGCTTCTCTGAGAATGGTGGACAGAAATCAGTCCACAATAATAAAGTTTTTTCCATACAAACAGGGCTGGATATCAGTTGGTGCTTTTTAAGTGCACATAACAGACTTTAAAATAGCATTCTCATTCTCATCAAGCAGCAGATATATTTACTTAGAAATATTACTGAAACATTAGGTGCAAAAATCCAGTGAATCAAACTAGACCATAGCTGCAGAGAGAGGCTACACTGAGATAAAACAGTAAAGGACATTGAGGTAGACTGGGTGGAAATCAATAAAACAACCACTGGCACTAGCAGGGATGTGACGGAGAATGATTTGGTATAGGTGTTCACAGAGCTGAGTTAATGATAGCACTGCTTTCATAAATTAAATAAAAATAATGAAAAGTAATAAAACATTTGAATAAATGTGGGGGAAAAAAGTTAGAAACACAGATAGGCCACCTCTGACTTCACTGAAACAGAGCTACTCTGTAATCCATTCTAAAAAACACTGATTATTAAAACATATTTTATCACATTTGTAAAGACTTTGCAATCGTGAACAGGTGGCGTTCTGGGGAAGTATGACAAAGACACAGATATTAATTATAGTTAAAACTGTTTTACAAGCCACTCACCCCACAAATGTCACTTTGTTGACTGAGTACAGTTGCTGCCTTTGAAGAATCATAACAGCTAATGATTTGCTTTTCTAATTTGAGTGAGGTATCGCTAATCGCTTTTCTTATTAATTGGCTCAAGCATCAAATACTGACATCTTTTAGGCTGTGCTGGTGTTGTATTAATGTCTGGAAACCTAAAAAGCCCCAAATGTTGATATCCAGCCCCACACACCCACACACACCCACACACACACAGACCAAAAAAAACAACAAAAAAAACCAAAACAAAAAAACACAAAACCATGTGACATCAGCAAAAATGTGCTTTCCAGATGCTACATGTACAGAGCTCTCCCACAGAAAGGAGAAATGCTGGTGGTTACTGTCGTGTTCGGGTCTAGGAGTCGTACTCAGACGGCTCCTCTATGAACACGGCGTGTTGATTGCTTACCCTGCTGCCACAGTCCAGGCAGGAAACTCCCAGTGCAACCAGACAGTGCCACGCCTGCAGACAACAAGAAAAGTGCAAGAGGTCAAGATACAATCAGATTTGTGTGTATTTCTGCATGCAGTGTTGTTTATGAGGTTTAAGCTTCAATTATGATAAACTTTGCTTCACCTTTAACCCTCGATCCTTGTCAGTGAATGAAGTTTAAACATACAGAGAATAGCTGTAGGGCTGGTTTTCAATTTGATTTTAATGTTTGGGAAATGCATCACTTTGGTTTGTGCTCACACTTGTCTGAACCTTAACTGGATGTTAAAGGTTAAATGATGAAAACAGAAAGTGAGTTTTGTTAGAAATTTGGATCAAATCAGTTCAGTTATATATTCCATAAAGTGAGTTCACTAAAAAAACCTTAGAAATTGATAACAAGATGTTGTCAAGCTAAACAGGTAGATAACACTACAGCAGCATTCATGTAAAGTAAATGTAAATTCATTATTTTTTTTTTACTTCTAAGGATCATACTTTGTGTTAGAAACATATCCAAAGTATGATCATACTAAAGCCAAAAAGTGCCTGAAAAGTGAATATAATGTAATCTAACTCACCAGGTAGCCTACAAAGCAGAGGTAGGCTACAGAGAGGAGAGCAGCGAAAACGTAGAGCAGCACGCTGTGCAGGGCTGTCACGTATACGACCACAAAGTACATGTTGATTGCACAAACCACCAGGATGACGATGCCTCCCGAAATCTTCCACACCCTAAAAGAAACACACACTTTATTAGACAGTTGGGTAATACTGTATTTTTTAAAAACTAACTGTCTCTTGAAAATACTTCACATCCTTCCAGATTTACCAGAAACTGAGAGAAAATATGCTGGACTGCAGTTTACTTGTATCAGAATCACTTCTGTTGCTGTGACACTATTGAATAAACTCCCAGCTTGTGTAACACCGTTTTTAAACTGTCTTAAAAATGAAAAAAATATTTGGATATTTTCTAATAAACAGCAAAGTAACTGATGTGCATAAGTGGGAGACAAGTAAAGAGAAAGATAACACTGGCTGTCCACCTGAAGTGAATGTGTCTTCCAGGTCCTCTCAGTCCAATCAGGATTCTGTCTCACTTGTTTTTTTATTTGGATTAAAGCAAAACACTGTCCAACACTGGACTTTCAAAATAAAACCAATTAGTTTAGATGTGTTAAATGTGCATGGACCTTGCTGTCACACAGAAAACACTTGACAGGTGAGAAAAGCTCACTGCTGGTGGTAATTATCTTGTCACTTATCAGTACAACGCCTACAGTTTGTATTCTAGAAGCACCATAATCTTACTTATTTAAAATTCTAAAATCAAGCTATCACTGTTAAAACATGCACGTGTTCCACTTACAATCCATTAGCAAAGTCGTTCATTATGGACGTCAGACTGGTGAAGGTCAGAATGGGGATCAAAGCAAATGGAAGCTGTTGAATGAGAAGAGACATTAACAATAGTCTTCATATTACAACACAGGAAAACAGGTATGTAACAAACAAACTGCAGCTTTAACCCCGAGGATGACTTGTTCTCACCTGCATGCTTTGAAGCACATTGAGGAAGTCGTTCATCCCTGTCAGATGCTGAACATCCTGGAAAATGGCTACCAGCAGAGTAGGTGTGATGGCGATGGAGCGGGTCAGCAGCACCCGGGCAAAACGAGACCACCGCAGGTTCAGGAAACCCTGAGCAAACGTGAAAACGAAAACATGAGTGCACATGCCTATAATCATCTTCTACATACAATATGACCGGCAGGTTTTCTTACCTCCATCACAAACTGCCCAGAGTAGGTGCCTGTCATGGTGGAGCTCTGACCAGCTGCCAGGATCCCTATAGCCCAGATGTAGAGAGCTGCAGGGCCAAAGAAACAGCCCAGGACCACTCCCTGAACACACAGGTAAACAGACAACAAATTATCCCTCTACCTATTCATCAACACAGGACTGGCGATTATTTATAAAAGAAACTGAGGAAAGACAAAAGACTCAAATAATCACAATAGCTGAAAATTTACTGTAAAATGTGTCTTTCCTTCTCATATTCTGTGTTTATGAGCTCTTTAGAAAAGGTCCTTCGCTCCCATGAGCCACCCACAGGTATTTCAGATTTATGTTATTAAACTTCTTCTGAGAACAGAGAATATGTGGTAAAAATACGTAACACTGCAGAAGAAGCTACTTTAAGCTGTTGTGACTCCAAGGTCAGCAAGTGTGGACACTCATAAGTAGCTGTTTTACTTATTCTTCCCATTTAGCTGACATTGTGTGAATACATGAGCAGAGGAACCAGAATAAGGGAAGAGGTAGAAAAGATTTAAAGCTAGAACCTGCTGCTTCTTTTTCTGTTGAAATTCTACTATTATTTTTGACATGATTAATTTTAATAGCTGTGGGTATCATTCCTAAACCAGATTCATTTTCCAATGTACGCCTAATCAGAATTGAGTGTTAACCTCGGACATACGATAAACATTTTCCCTGTGTTACAGTAATTCCACCCTCAGGGTTTGTTGTCGCAGTGATGCTGAGCAGACGTACCCCTTTGTAAATGTCCACCTCCAGTGTGCCGTTGTTGAGAGGGAAGAGATCTGTGTGAGGGCTGCCAGATTTGTTGCACACATCATTCTGCAACAACACAGTTAGAAACAACTTGATCTCCACACTGTGTTAAGATGACTTACTGAACAGACCTTACTGTGTTTCAAAATGACCAAAACCAGCTTCAGGCTCCTTGAGCAGAGAATTGTTTGTACTGTACACTCACCACCTCCTGGTTGTTTTTATTGTAGAAGGCCTGAGCAAAGACTGCGACAACAAAGACGTTGATGAGGAAGGAGACGAAGAGAGCGATAGTTGACTCTATAAAGAAGTACTTGTTGGCTTCCTTCACTTCTTTCTTATTTTTGCGATCGACGTCCCGAGACTAAAGGGAGTAAACACAAAAACAAGCAGCTATGATTAAAATCTACTCCATGTTTATTAATTTTTATATTTAATCAACAATGCTATTCAGACATGAATCCATATGTTTCGAACCTTGACCAGTGCTGAGTGCAGGTAGATGTTGTGAGGCATGATGACAGCACCTACGATTCCCACCGCCTGCTCCAGCTGCACAGGCCCACAGTCGGCACAGTACGGTACAAACATCCCCTTCAGCAGCTCTCCTTGGTCTGGCTTCACCAGCACGTACTAAACATTACAGAGTCAAACATGTAACACGACCAACACCTACCAACACTTGAATTATATTTGAAAAGTGTGTAAACCTTACCTCATAGCCAAAGCTAATGGCCATGACAGTGATCAGAAAACCAAAGAAAGCTTCAAGTTTCCTCAGGCCTACAGGGATTTAAAAAAACAAAAACAAAAAAACAATCTAAACACTGAGATGCACAATAGTCAAGTTTGCACAGCAGTTCATAGTCTGTAGAAGTGAATCACATACCATATTTGTCTAAAAAGAGGAACACAAAAGTGTCTGTGATGGTGATGAGAACTCCTGCCCACAGTGGGATCCTGGAAGAGATGAGAAGTCCTCACCTTTATAGAAATATACTTTTTTGTGAATCTGTCAAACTGTATACAGTCACTTTTCATGGATAAGCATTCAATAAGTTACCTGCCCACAGAGAGAAGGTTGAGAGCTATGGCACAGCCAATGACCTCCTGCATGTCTGAGCCGATGATTGCCAGTTCGACCATCAGCCAAAGGATGACCCGAGGAACCTGTTGTTCACAGGTTTATTTAGGAGAAAAAAAAAAGACTAATTACAAATACAACTCCAGACAAATAAAAAAAAAAAGAGTTATGATGTGTAGCAAGAGTGGGTGATGCTCACGGTGGGATACTGGCGGTTGCAGACTTCAGCCAGGTGCATCCCTGTCACGACCCCGAGGCGAGCAGCTAACCTCTGCAGCAGCAGCCCAATGATGGTGGCTCCCAGGAGCACCCATAGGAGCTGAGAAAAAGAAAGACTCTGGTTACATTTCCACAGACTGCGAAATTAAAATAATAACCCTCCGTGTCAATTCTTTTATGTTTGCTTTGAACATTAAGATGTTTTGAAACTAACATTCAAAATGGTATCTATTTTAACTATTACACTGAAAACAATTGTGATATACTGAACAATATCCTATTTCACCCAAGATGCAGTAGATACCTTTGCTTAGGGAAATACACTGCTGTGTAGAGACTAAAGATGAACAGATATACAGTGATTTTAACTTTAATATAAAACAGTATTACTTAGTATCACTTAAGGGAAAAAGCAGGAGCAGCCCATACAGTATTTATTTGGGTGAAGATGGATGAAAAGCTGCAGAATTACTAAAATATAAACAATTAAAAAGCTGAAATAGTTATTAGTCAGGCATATACTGTATTTTGTTTTTCCTGCACAGTAAATCCAGCCCAGCCATGTTTTGATTTGTCTAGACTAATAATGTTTTTATTCATCACCTTAAAGCCAGCTTTAGCTCCAGACTGCAGGTCTGACTCGATGTTCCCTGGATCCAAATAAGCAATGCTCATCAGAAACCCTGGTCCAGTGAAGGCCCAGAGTTTACGGAAACTGAAAACCTGAAGTGAACCAGCAGAATTTTACTTCTTATTACTCATGTAATAATTTAAAAAAGATATATATCATTCCATCTAAGCCAAAATTCATTTGGACTTTTTCTGCCTATTTAACATGAAAACAGAGGTGCTACCTGGTTGGGGCTGTCAGGAATGTGCACCTTCTCTTCAAAGTACGTGGAGAAGGGTTCATCCTGGGCCACAGGTGACCCAGGAGGAGAGATGGAGCTGTACTGGTTTGTCTGGACTCCATTTTCTTGAGGGGAGTCCTCTACAGAAACCACAAACAGAAGAACACAGGGACCCTCATTAGTGACGACAGAGACGAAAGATTTACATAGAGAGAGAGGAGTCATCCATGTGCGTCTTTTCATGAGTTGTTAACACACAAGGGTAGACGCTTTGTTTACTTCACAAAACTCTTTGATCACATAAATTAATAAAGAAAGAAATCTCAAGAATAAAAGTTTTGCAACTGACATTGATGCTATTCACATGAAGTCAAGTGACACACTGTTCAGCTCGTATTCACACCTGATTCCAGTCGTCTCAGCAGTTTATTCTGTTTACAGCTTTCATAAATGACTGTACAAAATACTGTCCGAAGCTCAGGAAGGAAGAATACACTGTGAAGATTAGACACAGAAACCTCAGTGTGGATATAGTAAATACAATTCTGTGTCTTTTTTAAAAATACAACACAAGCGATTTGGTACAAGACTCTAAATTACATGTTTTGACTCAGTCAGCAGCAGCAGCCTGTAATTAGCCTCACATTATTCATATTTTAAACCCAGTGACTCCACTAACATTTTTTATGAGAATACAGTAAAGAAAACAATCAAGAAAAAGACTTGCTAAAATTATTCCAGGATCTGTGACTATTGTCTAACATTTCTGACAACTTTACATTTATTTATTCGAAGCATGCCTGTAAATTCTCTGTATTACTCACTCAGCGTGGACTTTTCATTCTTTCCTCCCTTCATCTCCAACTCACTGCCGGTCCTAAAGTCCACTGTTGCCTAACAATGTTCTGCTTTTATATGACTGCCTCTATCGCTTTTTTTTTTTTTTTTGAAATTAGATGTCACACCGACACACACTGTCACCGTGTTTCTAAAAATGACCTGTGAAGAGAGAGAAGTAAAGGCAGCACACACACCACATGTGTGCTCAAGGATGTCTGCAACACACAAAATTTGCCCTTTACTCTCACAGAGTAAAACGAAAGCTGACGCAGTTTTCAAAAGATAAAATGGCCACTAATGGGCATTCAGAAGCTGAGATTTTGAGACTAAACTATTAGATTAAACTAAATTAATCCAATTTCAGGAATAAAGAAAACTTTTGTGAATATACTGTATGACTTCAAAAAGTAAATCATGGTGCTGTGGTTAGCGGATTACTTTGTTTAAGCTGCACACTGACACAGTATGTACACCAGCCCGAGCCCAGCACCTGCAGTGTTTCATGTTGGAGAACAAGGAGAGTGTGGCTGTAATGTGATGGTCATGTTTCTGTTATCTTGAGCAGATACCTTCCAGGAGGTCTCCGTCTTGCTCAGCCTTCATCAGGGCAGGCTGAGTGATCCCTGGGAACTCGAGGGATGAATATCAGCCTCCCTGCAAAAA
>OOFC01033470.1:0-16118 GCA_900323345.1 Pseudochromis fuscus | reverse complement strand
CACACCCCCCCCCCCCGCCCCCCGGGGGGGGGGGGGGGGCTGGAGCCGATCCCAGCTGGCAATGGACAAGAGGTGGGGTACACCCTGGACAGGTCAACAGTCCATCACAGGGCCAACACACACAGAGACAAAGAACTATGGACACTCACACCTACAGCCAGTTTAGAGTGATCAGTTAACTTAACAAGCATGTCTTTGGACTGTGGGAGGAAGCTGAAGTACCCAGAGAGAACCCTCGTCAGAACAGGGAGAACATTCAAACTCCACAAAGAAAAGCCCCAGTCAAGATTTGCTATGGGGTGGTAATCACTGTACCACCAACACATCTTTTCCCGAACTTAATCAAGTCCCAACAACTCTCTTAAATCTCCACTCAGTGACCACCCCGCGTACTCTCACACACCATGAACTTTCTGGTTGTCTGAGTTCTCTAAAACTTGCCCTTCAAACTTCAAAGACTTAGTCAGCCTACTACCTTGATTCATAAAGACTGGAGATAAAGATTTATTTCATGAATCTCCAGTGTATCACAGCATTCCCAAGCTGGTCTTATTAAGTACACTGTAAATCATGTGTGACATTGGACTCCCTCAGCTCAACATATTCACTAGTAGTCTCACTAATAGAACCGCTCCAAATGACTCAAACATGGCTTTAGTTAGTCAGCTTTTTTTTTTTTTTTTTTTTTTTAAATCTGCATTACATCTGACATGCTATTGTGTATTATACCAGTCCCAGTGAGCTCTGGATTACAGTTGAGAATTGTGTAATTCTTCTAATGTGTCTCTCCATGGACACCCACATGTATGTGGTGATCAAATAAATTCAAAATCTGGCAAAGCTTCTAACTAAGAATTAAATCAAATTAAAACTGATACCACCTACCTGAGTGATTGGCCTAGTAAGAAACCATATTACTTTGTCAACATTAATTTAACTTCCCCTGAAGTCTCAACCAACATGAATATGACCTAATCTGCACAAAACAGCTTTTCCTATCACTACATCTATGACAACTCCCAAACTGAAAAGTAATCTTTTATGTTGCACCCCTCGAGTTGTGGCCCTTGCAGACTTGTATACCCCATAAAGAGAAAACACACTTTAAACTTAACACTGTAGACCCAAATCAAACAAAGAAAAGTGATTCTGAATATTTATGATGGGACTATTTCTAATCACAAATCTATAAAAAGGAGCAAAACAAATAATTGTCACTATTTTCAATGTAGACCTCTGGAAGACTGCCAAAAAATCTAAATATAAAACGTATACATAAATATAGAACTTTTACATCCAACACCCATTCAAATCCCGTTCAACGCAAAAACAACCAGCTGCAATAAAGGTTTCAAAACAATAAGTTGTCTATGATGCCGTTTTGCCAGAAAATCTAACATTCAAGAACTTAGCTCTTGGAAAGCCTGCTCAATCAAGAACATGTACCCACCTCACACTCAGTATTGTCCACCTGGGATTACATGCACTATAATTTAGCAGGAAAACACATACTGCATAAAGTGAGACTGTCATGGCACTACCATTTCTTCTGCAATGCAAATAACGAGGAGAATGTGACACTAGGATAATTATCATGGCAGTTCCTATTTTTATAACAGCCTCAACTGTCACAAGAGATAGCCATGGCAAAGGTAAGAACTCAAATATAAGCAGATTATAGGCATGTTGAAGGTGGATAGAAAAAGATACCACAATAAAGCATCGAAACGGGCTGTACAACGTTGTGCAATAACCGTTGGTGTGAAAATGATATTGCATCACATTTACTACTTCCATTACTTTTCCAAGACAGTGTAGCATTTTCAGCAACTAACACTTTAAATCCGATTGCGAAATGACAACAGGAGGAAATGTTTCTTATTTAGGTTCCTCCTTTGAGCTGAGGTTAATTTTCCTTATTGGGCTATATTAAGCCAGAAACTTTCATTTTACGATTCGAGATGCATTCACCATGGAAGGATACCATTACACCAAATGATCTGTGAATGACAGTTCAGATTTATATGGTTTAAACAGCTGTACAATTCGATCTAATGTAATGATGATGGTTCTGATGGACTTGAACAACCCTTGGTTTGACTGATGTCAATTACAAGGATCACTCAGTAAATCCTGTGCATGACTTAAGTTTGACAGCCATCATTCTTTAATACAAGTCACTCCTGTTCTGTTGAAGTTGTGTCTTTACAGAATAAGAAGCAGTGCAAAGCTATCTCGAGCTGACACTAGGGAGTAGACGCTAACGTTTGACCTCTCGTCCTAATGAGTTGTATAGCAGCTACATGATGATGTTGGTTGACCAATTAGCTGTAAAACCCACCAAGTCTGTCCGCTATTTAACCCTCCAGATATATATACGAGAGGACCCTTCACCACCACCTTCAAAAACCCGACTGGCGCATCAACACCTACACTGTCACCGTACAACATGTTCCTGAGTACGGTCGAGCTAACTAGTTTCCATGATGTATTAGCTGTGTGGCTGGGTCTGCCAACGTTACCAAAGTAGGGAAACGCTCTTACCTGTGTGTCCTTTACGTGAAGGTAAAATAAAGAAGGCGTTTTGATAATTAAAGTAGATTTCCAACCGGCACCATGTGTTTAAAAGTAAAGTAGCTAAGTCCGTTAACAAGCTAAAATCTGGCAAAGTCGTATCGCTCCATGTCAACTGTAGGTTCAAGGTACACTGCGCATGTGTACTGACCGTAGACTGATGTGATTGGTAAAAATTGGTGCGTACCGTTAACCCTGAGTGCAGCCTCGTAGGCGGTGTAACCGTAGGTGTATTGACTTCTAGCCTGGCCAATCAGACCCTCCTACATTCTGTTCGTTGTAAAGTATTCTTTCAAAGCGTGTTGGGCCTGGTTGATCAGGTAAATTGACTTCCAGGTCTAAACAGATAGAGAGTACAAAAGGTACTTTGGGGAAAAAAATCTTTAAACTATCGAAGGTATTCAGTGCTTGAAGGAAAGTCTTTTCACGGCTGGCCCTAACCATTTATTTATTTATTTGACCTAACCTTTTTTATAAGCGATTGTCATAACAATCAATTGTTCAATTTAAGTTTAAGTTGTTGAAATTGTGTCAGTTATAATTTTTCAATATAAATTTTAATGGTATAGACGATGCAACGTATACCAAAGACTGTATAATTAAAGTTTAAATTGCTCCAGGACGAAAAAAAAATCCAATTTCCACAAAATCACGTTTCTTTAACTTTTCTCGCGATGTTTTGGCAAGTGTGTCGTACACATCCCATATCCCAGAGACGCTAACTAAGCTAAGGCTAGGCTAACAAGCTGCTGCAGAGTGACATGTAGTCATATTTAGACCAAGTCTCTATGAAGGAGCTTCCAGAGTGATTGGGACATGGAGTTAAGAATGATCGAGGACCAGGTAGTAAATAAAGCCTCTGTTGCTTTGTATTTAACGTTAGATCAGCTGCCGGGTTTCTTACTACAGCTTGCAAACAGCTGGCTAATCATGTTAGCAACATGACGAGGAAAGTTTTCTCCAAGGCTAATTAATGTCACAAATCCTGTGCCATGCAAACAGACATTAAGATTTAGGTTGTGCATGAGCTTTGCACCAGCAGTTACTGTGATATTTGATGTTTTAGTATTGTAACGCACCCAGCCACTCTCATTAGGGTCATAGGGGTTGCTGGTAAATAAACAACGAAACCTACTACAAAAGCATTTGAAACATCACTTTTAAATGTAATTGTCGACTGTATCGTGATTGAGGTTGTTATGTAATTTTTAAAATCCCACCAAAATCCACAACATTCACAGAAAGTGGTCGGATTTTGCACAATTCTAACAGGAAAAGTTTAGTTTTCAGCAATAATCACTGCTTTATTATCACCACCTATAAAGATATGACTGCTTTCTGCAAAAATCTGAGAAATTATAATGATCTGATTTGATTCTAACAAGCCTGTTTTTTTTTTTTTTCGTGTGCTATCCTTTCCATGTCCTGTCTGTCAAATCTCTCTTTCAGTCTCCACTGGTCCAGGCCATATTTAGCCGAAATGCAGAAGATGTGACATTTTTGTTGAGCCATAATGAAGATGTCAATTCACTGGTATTGTTCTCTTGCTTTAACTCTGCTGTTTAATGTTGTTGTGTCAGACCTTCATGGGATGTATATTGGGTCATGTGTATATTGACTTTAGATAACATTCACTTGTGTTTTTGCTGTGGACTGCTCATCATGGCTTTCTTGACTGTCTGCACAGCTTTTCTTGAAATTCAGTGTTTGTTTAGATAAAATGTTTCAGGTAGAGAGTGTATTGCATTGTACTTATTGCATTGTTTGATTCATTGTTTTTGTCTCAGGACCAAGAACAAAGCACACCACTTCATGCTGCTGCTTATTTGGGTGATGTGCAAACTATGGACTTGCTAATTAGTTCAGGTAAAAAAAAAAAAAGGTTCTTACTGTAAAATGTTTCATAGTCTTTCCAGTAATGAATTCAGTGTGTCCTTCACATGCAAAAGAACCAAAACACCCCAAATATATTTAACAGAAACACAGTAACCCCACATCTTTGCTTTTCTGCTTTATTGCAGGTGCAAATGTCAACGCTAAGGACCAGGGCTTGCTGACTCCTTTACACCGAGTAGCTGCCTCAAGAAATGAAGTATGTTTGTATTTTCAAATCACAGAATAACATTAAAAAACAATTGATTTTGATGAATTGATGAACGATTTTCATGTTTGCCACTTATGCTTATGCTTTTTGTGTTTTTCCTATCAGAGGGCTGTGGAGCTGCTGCTAAAGCACAAAGCAGAGGTTAATGCACGGGACAAATTCTGGCATACACCCTTACACATGGCAGCTGCAAACTGGGCTACAGGCTGCGCTAAAGCCTTACTGCCACATGTTTGCAGCCCTGATGTAACTGACAAGTCAGGAAGGACACCACTACATCACGCAGCACACAGCGGAAATACAGAGGTAAAACTGTAAAGTTGAAAGTATTACCCAGGAGTCTCATTCCTTGTCTTTAACAACTTCTAAATCAACCTATCTAAAAGAAATGAAAACCTAATATTTATCATTTCAATACATAACAAGGCCTGAAAGTAGGTTTATTTTCTTTAGGAAAGTGAATGATGATGAGAAAACAGAATAAATGTTCAAGTATCCTAAACTGTGGCCAAGGCAGAATCAAGCCATGCATTGAATTATAATTCTGACTTTGCTTAAACCCACTAGTTAACCAAATATTATGTTTCTACAGATGGTGAACTTGCTCTTGTGTAAAGGTGCCAGCAGCAGTGCCAAAGATAAGAAGGAAAGGCAGCCAATCCACTGGGCTGCATACCTCGGTAAGTGGTGTCACACTTGTAACCTCCCTTTTGAATTTTCATGTGTGATTAATGGGAAGAACAGAAGAAAGACCAATATGTTGTGAGTAGTGGTGTGTATTGATTTGATGGTGCGGTACGTGCTTCTAGTAAACGCTAAGCTCTTCTTTCAGGGCATGTGGAGATTGTCAAGTTGCTGGTGTCTCACAGTGCAGATGTGATGTGCAAGGACAAGCGTGGTTACACCCCACTCCATGCTGCTGCTGCCAGTGGACAGTTAGATGTGGTTAAATATCTGTTGAGGCTCGGGGTGGAGGTAAAGTAGCTGTGGTGTGGTCTCATCTCTATTACAAAGCACAAACATTTTTTTTTTGTAGTAGTTAAATATTTCTGCTGCCATTTATTTTTAATATTCTATATTTTGTTCAATACAATAGCTTGAAATATTATTAATCTTGCTGCCAATAGATTGTAGAGTGATTGTCTTTGCCTTAAAGTCTGTATCTGTAAACAGTTTGTTATAAGTCTTCTTCTGACTTAACCTAAAGAATTGTGCTTGTTCTTTTAAAATCACCAATAGGTTTTCATTTTACACTCACCAGTTTATTTCCTCTTGTACCTCTCAGGCTGATGAGCCCAGTGTTTTGGGGAGCACAGCGCTCCACATGGCCTGCCACATGGGACAGGACACTGTAGCCACTGAGCTGGTGAACTGTGGCGCCAACATCAATCAGGCCAACTACCACGGCAACACACCGCTGCATCTGGCTGCCGCCTCCTCCAGTGGCGTTTTGTGTCTTGAGCTGCTAGTCAACAATGGTGCTGACGTCAATATCCAGGTAGAAATGTATTGTTTGGGGTGGGAGGGTTTAAAAAGAGCAAAATAAAACATTCTGTACTTCTCGTTTGTAGTGATTGAGTCTGCAGAAGATAATATTTTATGCCAGTCTTTCAGCTGAACTTTTTTTTTTTTTCTCCTCAGAATAAAGAAGGGAAGAGCCCTTTACATATGGCTGCAATGCACGGGCGCTTCACTGGCTCCCAGATTCTCATCCAAAATGGTAAAATAAATTTCAAAACACACTATCTACAACATCTTGTTTTACTATTGATGGGGAATGATTTAAAAAAAAAAAAAAAGTGTCCACTTGATTTATATGAAGCCATGTTAAATTTTCACTCTGTACGCAGGTGGAGAGATTGACTGTGTTGACATCAATGGAAACAGTCCTCTTCATGTTGCTGCCAGATACGGTCAGGAGCTGCTGATCAGTACTTTGCTGACAAATGGTGCTGACAAAAGCAGGTGAGTCTGTCTAAACCTGACACTGTGTAATGGTGCTGATGGTAAAAATGTACAATATATACAACAATAGAAATAGTTCAAAATATAATGAAAATTGGAAAAACTGTTTCCAAGCTTGTTTCATACAAACTCAAATGAAGTATGTCATGATCTCTTAAGACAGGGCATTCATGGGATGCTTCCACTACACTTGGCGGCGCTCTATGGGTTTCCAGACTGTTGTCGAAAATTACTCTCTAATGGTGAGAATCTGTTTTGAGTCATCAAGTCTGGAGCTTTCTCACCTAATGTTGTTTTTTATGTTCTAAAACAAATTTAAAAAGTGTTACTGTGGTTTGTGTGTCTCTCAGGCCAGTTTTTCAACATGGTGCCACCTCTGACAAATGGCCAAACACCACCAGTGGGCTTTGATGTCAACACCTTAGACGATCACGGGAGAACCTGCCTACATGCAGCTGCTTCTGGAGGGTGAGGAGTGAACACGTATTAATCCCTCTGACTATTTTTGCCCCGTGACATTAGCAGTAAATGCCTGGACCACAGCCATCACAGCATCAGATTAAATATAGCATAACCAGCAACAACCATTGTTAGGACTTTGGTAAATTCATGCCAAAAACATATTAATTAAATTTGTCCGTGTTATTCACCTGCCTGCACATATTTTGTCAGTTAGTGAGATATTGCTGACAGAAGAGGAATCTGAAGTTAGTTATTAAGATTATAATACAATACAAGTCATATACCTCTGTCGAAGAAAACAAGCTTTAATCAGCTTAAGCGATGGTCAAAATACAGATAGATTCTCACATTAACTAATGATTTATGTCAATGTTTAAAAATAAATAGCACATACAACTATCTCCGAAAGTCAGAATTCCCCCATCATGGAGGATTTCATGGAGGCTGTCATTTTAAATGTGCCATGTCACATCAGAGCATTTGTACCAGTCAGAGGATTTTTCTGATTGGTTGAAATGCTCTGACCTGACATAGGTTCATCTTGGCAGCCCAATAGTGGCATTAGGACTGCCACACAAAACACTCAAAACTTTTTCATAAATGGTTAAATATGAAAGAAGATTTCAAAGATTTCTTCTCATGGGCTCACAACATTACAGATATCACCCTCTGTATGTAAGTCGGTTCCATTGACTTTTCCTTTTTAATAACCGTATTTATGTTTTTTGTTTGGCAGGAATGTCGAGTGTCTCAATTTGCTATTGAACAGTGGTGCAGAGCTGGACATAAAGGACATTTTGGGAAGGTAAGCAGTGTTGAACAGCTGGACGGGCTACCTGAGGTGTTACCTGATATCACAGCTGTCGCTCTGTTTTCGCCGGGCAGATCTCCTCTGCACTACGCTGCAGCCAATGGGAACAGCCAATGCACGGTCTCTCTGGTTCGAGCCGGCGCAGAGGTCAATGAGCTGGATCTGACGGGATGCAGCCCGCTGCACTACGCTGCTGCTTCACACACCTTCTGCGGGTGAGAGGCTTTACTGTCATACTGATGTTTACGCGTTTCACTGAGAGGTAACAAGGAAAACTTACTGTAGGTGTTTGGACTGTATAATCCTGGATTTCAAATTTGGAAGTGCTTGTTCTTCTTTTCCACAGAGGAGGCACAGACTCTGCACCAGACCTCAGAGTGGAAAAAGAACAAGAAGCCTCTTTGTAAGTATCATCCTGTACAAAGTAAATAAGCTTTCACACATTTTATAGACCTACTGTGTTCTACTATCCAGAAAGTCATTATCTTAACTGCATATCACAATTACATCTCATATGATCGTAGATTTAAGATATTCTGTATTTGTTCTTTTTATTAATATTCTTGGCATGTAAAACATTTACCAGAACAACTCTTAAGACCACAGAGTAATCACTGTTTAATTCAGTTTAATGTATTTTCACAAAAACATTACGATGTTTATAAAACACTTACATTTTAAAGTGAATAAAAGGTCCATGTTATGAGTGTTTCTTGGACTCTGTGGACTCTCCAGATGTTTAGACTACCTGCTCGACAACGGGGCGAACCCAACTCTGAAGAACAGTAAGGGTTACAGTGCCGTCCACTATGCAGCAGCTTATGGGAACAAACAGCATCTCGAACTGGTCAGTCGTGTCTTCGATTTTGAGGCTTTTGTTTATTTTTTTGTGTTTGTTGAATTGACTTAATCACGATTCTGTCCCTCTTGCAGCTCCTGGAGATTTCTTTCAACTGCCTGGAAGAAGTTGAAAGTAATATCCCAGTCAGTCCTTTGCACTTAGCTGTGAGTATGATTACAATCAAAACACACAAATAGACATGACATTTAAATGAAGTCCCGGTCATTTACATGCCTTTGACTCTTCTCTTATTATGCATTTTGTCACTACAGGCGTATTATGGTCACTGTGAGGCCCTGCGTTTGCTTTGTGAGACGTTAGTGAGTCTGGATGTGCGGGACATTGAAGGTCAAACTGCCCTCCACCTGGCTGCTCAGAGAGGCTTTTCTCCATGTGTGGAAGTTCTGTTGAAGCATCAAGCCTCCTACACGCTGAAGGAGCACAAGCGCAAGTGGACGGCTCTCCACGCTGCAGGTGTGTGTGCAACCCTGGACATCTGAACAAATACACATTGTAACTTGTAACTTGTAAATTGTAACAAACTTGTTTTTTTTTTTTGTTTTTTTTTTAAGTTCTGAGCGCCAAATCTTTGTTTCACAGAGTTTTAAATTAAATTTTTCTTCTTCTTTGTGTAGCTGCTGAGGGTCAAGTGGACTGTCTGCTTCTATTGGTCAATGGGGAACAAAGTGGTGACGTCATTGACAGCCAGGACACACAGGGACAGTGAGTTACTTTGTATTTAGTTTTTATGTGTGTCGCAGGCATGAAAGAATGTGAAATACTTTTTACACTTTTCCAGCAAGTGACACTTAAACAACCACCCAGCCAGTTTTTCCTCTTAAGTAGGTTCTTCTTCTTCTTTGGTTTATAAACAATTTCTTATTTTTTCAGCCTGTTTTTGCCTAGAAAAAGGTTATGTGATCAGTTTAAAAACAAATCTGACAAAAAGCCCCGACTGTAGATAAATAATCAGAATCATGTCATTATTATTTTACTCACAACAGTGAAATTGACGATGGCTTCTCCCTCTTCTAAAGATAAAAATATGAAAAAAATAAGTGAAAAATGTAATAAAAATACTAAACACAAGTATAAATATGAGCAGGACGAACAGACAACAGAAATAGCAGCACTTGAATTTCTGACTATGTACATTATAGATACAAGGAGGTCATTGGAGAGTTCAATAAATAACTTTTTATTAACATATTTTTTATGTCAATGCAGTCTCTGCGGGTGGGGAGTGTGTGATAAATAATTAATGTTTGTGATGTATCAAAACAAATAAACGGATAAGTGCCTCAGAGTAATACACTAGTAGAAAACATGCCGAACACGTCGATGAGTGATCCACCCTGGACACCTACTAACAACATTAAATTCTTTGTTTTTCAGGACGCCTCTCATGCTGGCAGCTCTGGGATGTCACACTGACTGCGTCCACATCTTGCTGGAGAAAAATGCGAAGGCTGATGCTGCAGACAAACAGGGCTTTACTGCGTTACACAGAGCTGTGAGTAATTGTAATTAATTATTTAAATAGAAAGTCCAATTTTTACAGCCTCCGTCTCACCACATATGTTGTGCCCTTCAGGCCATGTTGGGCAGTGAAGACTGTCTGTCTGCTCTGTTGGAGCACGGGGCTTCAGCTCTGTGTAGAGACTCTCAGGGAAGGACTCCGCTGCACCTCGCAGCATCCCGCGGTCACTCGGAGCTTCTGCACACTTTGCTAAAGGCTGCTAAGAAAGCTGACCCTCTGGACTCCATGATGGACTACAGAGGCTTCACGCCAACCCACTGGGCTGCCTACCATGGTGAGACATCGGGGGGAGAATTCATCAGCACCAGCACACTCTCATCACTGTTTTTTACACCGTGTTACAGAATTTGAACATTAATCATTTGTCCATCTGTTTGATCTTTTTTAGGGCATGAAGGATGTTTACACATTTTACTTGAAAACAGACTTTTTAGCAACCAGGAAGGAAATGTATTCACACCATTGCACTGTGCTTTGTGAGTAGCATGATTATGTTTATACAAAGATACATTCATTACAATAAATATTGAGTGGTTCATTTTTAACAAGTTTTTTTTTCACACAGAGTTCATGGACATGATGTGGCTGCTGAACTTCTAGTGAAGACTGTTGGTCCTCAAACTGTCCACATTAGTGATGCCAAAGGAAGGTGAGTTTAACTTTAGTAACAAATGCATTTCATGCAGCGCTGCCTGTGTGGTCTGCAGATGTAGATGCAATTTTTATTATTATTTATTTATTTTACATTTAATTTACATTTGCAAAAATATATTTGTGGAATTATTTTAAACATGATTTTGATTGTCACCTGTTTCTAGGTTCAGGGTACTGCACAAAAGATATGAATTTAACTGAAAATTGCATAATATAAGAAGTAGATTGTAAAATTTTTTTTCTTTATTGCAAGATTGTTTTGTAGCATTGCTCAATTCACCTTCTATGACTTGCTAGAAGATACAAACAGAACCAAATCTTTACATTCAGAATCTCTCTGCTCAGTCTGTATTGTGATGCATTTGTTGTTTGAATGCAGGACTCCACTGCATGCAGCTGCTTATTCAGGAAATGTAGCTGGGCTCCAGCTGGTCCTGGCCCAGGGAGCAGAGGCAAATGCTGTGGATCACCGTGGATGCTCTGCTCTGATGATTGCTGCTGACTGTGGACAGACCATGGCTGTTGGTATGTTTTTGAAATTTTCTCAGGTCAGTCTCGTTAAGATGTTTCTCTCTTTCCTGTCTGGACCTGGAAAACCTTAAAATATATCAAGACCCTTTCCAGAAGCTTCTTAACTTTTTTCAGCACTGTGGTTTTGACCCTCACAGGTCGTCATCAATAGTTACATCTAACGCACAAGTTTGTTCCCCTGTTGTCACGAAACATGGAATTGCACAGTAAAGGCCTAAAGTGTAATAGTCCATGTTTGTTGTCGCCTATTTTCTGCATTTCAGAGTTCTTGCTGCACAAGGCGAAGCCAGACCTGACCCTGGTGGATGTCAATAATAACACAGCCCTTCACTTAGCCTGCAGCAAGGTCACATGCACACACAAAAGGACGTACTGTATGCATGCAGTGGCATGTTAACCTTTGCATGAGTGCACCAAGAGATGATTTTATCATCTGTCAGATACAGAGGGAGTTGGACAGAAACATAATAAAGACCCTGGTTGATAATCAGGTTTAAAGTGTAATCAAACTTGTTCACCTAACATTATGTTGTTCATTTTTACTAAAGTATGAGATCATTTTTAGTTGTATTTAATCTGATTTAAGGCTGCAGTGTCTCATTATACAAAGAATATTATAATTTGGTGCTGTATCATTGTATAGTGTGACTTAATTAAAGATTTGATTACATTTTCAACCAGAAGGTTTTCATTATGTTTGGCTGTTTATTACTTTATCACAACTTCCACATTTTTTTTTATTTTTCACAGTTTGTACAATATTGCTGACACACATTAACTTTTGATTTCATGTGTTTAACTGTGCAGGGTCATGAGATGTGTGCCCTGTTGATCCTGGGAGAGATCGCAGACTCCTCTCTCATAAACGCAAGAAACAACGCTCTTCAAATGTGAGTTGACTTCAGGCCATTTCAACAATCCCTGCAGGCTGTTCATTAAGAGCACCATTAATGGAAACTTGAACTGTGAAATGAAGGAAATATTTAGCTTGTGATTTATGCATAAATCAACCAGAGTAGAGATTGATGTGAACTGTTAAAGCTTAGTTGTGGTTTCATTATAGTCACTCTCTCATACAGGCCCCTTCACATTGCTGCAAGAAAAGGTCTGGCGACTGTAGTGCAGGTGTTACTGAGCAGAGGAGCTGCAGTTATGGCAGTAGATGAGGAAGGTAAGCAGAAATCATTATTTTTCTGTGATGAAACACAACAATAAAGTAAATGTTTCCTGTAAATAATGCCCCTGAAGGATACCATAAAGTAATTCTTTACCTGTTGGTCCTCTGCAGGCCATACACCAGCTCTGGCCTGTGCCCCGAACAAAAATGTAGCAGACTGTCTCGCCCTAATCCTCTCCACCATGAAGCCTTTCCCTCCAAGAGAGGCCGGCACAGCCTCTCACTTTACCCCCATCCTGAAGAACTGTGGCATTGCTGCCTCCTGTGGGTCCAGTGGAAACATGTGTCATGCCTAAGTCCCACACCAATGGGTAACTGCCTGACAGACAGAGTGAAATTTCATCTGAGCGTAGCCCCAAACTCTCTGCGCACATCTGTGGTCATACGCGGCATCTTCCTTCTTCTCTCGCGTGTCATGACATTTATACGCGAGTGTCATGCAGCATATACTCATGCTCCAGTAGCAGCAATTGCTTTTACTAAATCTAGTCTTACTCATTACTAATATTAGCTGACCTCTTAGATTATCTTCTCTGTTATGAATTGAGTTATTTTAATGACTTACTAATAATAAGAAATGAATGGAAGGTTTAACATGAGCACACTACACACTCCTCCCCACTTGAACCATGTCTATTGTCAGTATTAGCTGCTCTTTTTTTTCCTCTTTGTTTTTTTTTTAAAGCTATTTAGCCACCAAAGCTTGAAATCTCCAAGCTTGTCCTCATCTGAATCAAATGCAAGGATGCCTGGGTGGGTGTTGCGTGTATTTGAATTTGTGTGTGTGCATATTAGACACTGCTTACTAATATGCTTGTTTTAAAATATCTAACAGGTGCTGTAAACCTTTTATGCAATTAATAAGACTCTATTTTCTTATACTGCCCAGGGCGTAGCGAACACTACCATGATATAAAGAACCTTATTATTCTGTTGTAATCATGATTTACATTTCAGTTTAGAAAAAAAATAACAGCCACAAGCATGTCTATAGTTTTAATGATATAGTTTACTGAGTCTAGTGTGTATATAGTTCTTAAAATGAAGTTAACCTTTTATTTGTATTATCCTGAAAACCCCAAGCTATATGAATTAACCTCAGGTCAGTGTGTACTGTACTGTAGGTGCAATAACAAGCACATCTTGAGCATAATAGGACGAGAGGAGTATCATATTTCAGTTAAAAAAGCCGAAAAGAAAAGGTCAAAGAAATAAATATTGTTTGTTGCTATGAACAGCTTAAATGCACAGGGAAAAGCAAATCTTTCTTGCTTTGAGCATGAAAGTTTTGTGTATTTAGTAAATGTCATTTCACTATGTTTGCAGTTAAACATCCTTTAGCTTTATAATAAATAGGTAGATTATTCTTAAAGTTAATTGTTAGTGAACATTGCAGGTTCCGAGAGCCCACAACATTTTTAATATATATATATATATTTTTTGTCATCAGCAATTAACGTTCCAAAGATTAGTTCATTTACACTGATTTGAAACCAAGGAAATCAGAACATGCTCATATGAGAAGCTGGAACTAATACATTTTCAGCATTTTGTGAATGCCTCTGCCATGAAATGAAACAAATGTGATGCAGCTCATTGTTGTGAATCACTAAGAACTAAAATTTGTTTGTTAAGAATAATAATTTGTGTGTTTTTCAACACACGTTCTCTGAAAGTGAAGCTAAGTGGTTCATGTGAGTGCCTAGTATTTACTGGCATTCAGTCAGTCTGTTCCTACTAAACATTTAGACTCTTCTATGATTAAAATAAAGATCATTGGCAGAGAATACAACATTCTTTCTTTCTTTATTATTTTATTTTGTTAAATTAGTTAGCACAATATACCTGTACTGGTACAAACATGGCACAGCCTCTGTCTTTAAAAATTGAGAGTTTTTTTGTTAATGGTGCTGTGCATTAGATGTTGACCCTTTTTTTTTTTATAATTTTAAAGCTACACACAGCCTTTGCATTTTTCCCATCTGACTGCCCCTCCCCCCCATGAAATGAAGTGATCTTAAAGTGACTTTAAACTATTTGCACTCTGACATTAAAGTTTACATTTTACAGTAAGGTTTCCTTCCTAGTTTTATGCAAATACTCTTTCACATCTTGAAATTTGAATTCAAATAACAGGAATAATCCATTTGACCTTTCTAAACACAAGTTGCAGTTAGATGATGAGAGTAATGTTTGTCCTCAGGAATTGCTCTGCTGTAGCTTTCATGTGAACAGACTGTGTCTTCCATACATCTTACTGATATTTCAGGGTGCAATAACTTGAATACTGTGTGTTTTAGTTGTGGTTGGCATTCATATGACAGGAAATAAATAAATCACTACCATCTGAGAGGTTTGTGTTGTTTTTTTCTTCCTATTTTCCAATTTATATTTGATTTAGTTTAAATTAAAACACACTTGGCAGAATGGCAGAAAAAATCAAGTGTGTGGCATTAAGTGATTGGCACTTCCCTGTTATGGTACATGTAGTCCTAATGTCACACCACTCAGGTGACCTTCTGGTGAATCCAAAAGGCTCCTGAAGGTGTCTCCAACAAGACTGAATATTATCGTGTCACATTAAGAAGAACTGACCTCTGATCAAACCTTTACATTTTTAGTCGCAGAGGTTTTGCTTGTTAATCTTTCAAACTGCAGCTGATCTCTTCTCAAGGCTTTTCTAAATCTGTATTCACAATTAAGTGGGTTACTTTCAAAATGTGGTGTCAAGTGTCAAAGGAGTATGAATATATCTGCTATTCATTTTTGCACTCACCGTTCTTACTTTATGCTCTTTTTTTTTTGTTGGTATATATACTGTGGCATGTACTCAATCCTAGATGTTTTCCTAGACGTACCTGACATTTTTCAACCTATCCACTTTTATCTTATTAGGGCCCGAGCCCAGAGGCAAGGGCCCTATTGTATCTGTAGTGTTTCTTTCTTCTTTCTTCTTTCTTCTACATACGTCTCTTTGAGACTTAATTTGACCCCCTAAACATGCTCAAAAACTCACCAAATTTGGCAGGGACATCAGGCCTGGTGAAAAATTTCATAAAATGGAAAAACCAAACCCCCCACTGCAAAAATGGGCTCTGTAGCGCCACCTAGGCTCACAATGGCGCCCGCTGCGGCCCACAGGAACGTCGCAGAGACACGGGACGAAAGCCGAATTGTAGTACTCATCAAGACCTAAAAATCACGCGCTGGTACCCCTAGGCTAAAATCAACAGGAAGTCCACACTTTGCACGCCAATCTTAAATCGAACGCCAAAATTTCACTTTCTTTAAAAACTATCTCCTCCCAGACCGTACATGGTAGAGGCTTGAAAACTTAACAGATGACAGAGGAGACTGTGCTGACCAAAATGACTTTGGGGTTTTTTAATTACTCAAACCGTTTGGATTTTATAAGCCCTCAAAGTTGGACTGCTCCTCTGTGTCATCCTCTGCAGCCCC
>OOFC01033462.1:0-12969 GCA_900323345.1 Pseudochromis fuscus | reverse complement strand
CATTTAGTATTTACCAAACATTTTGTAATATTTACCCAACATTTTGTAGTATTTACTCAACATTTTGTAGTATTTACCAAACATTTAGTATTTACCAAACATTTTATCGTATTTACCAAACATTTTGTAGTATTTACCAAACATTTAGTAGTATTTACCCAACATTTTGTAGTATATACCAAACATTTTGTAGTATTTACAAAACATTTTGTAGTATTTACAAAACATTTAGTAGTATTTACAAAACATTTTGTAGTATATACCAAACATTTAGTAGTATTTACCAAACATTTAGTAGTATTTACCCAACATTTTATAGTATTTACAAAACATTTTGTAGTATTTACAAAACATTTAGTAGTATTTACCCAACATTTTGTAGTATATACCAAACATTTTGTAGTATATACCAAACATTTTGTAGTATTTACAGAACATTTAGTAGTATTTACCCAACATTTTGTAGTATATACCAAACATTTTGTAGTATTTACCAAACATTTAGTAGCATTTACCAAACAGTTTTTTTTACTCAGCATTTTTTGTTTTTACTCAATATTTTGTTCGGTTTTTTACGTAACGCAGGGTGTACACAGCCCAACTTATTGGGTAAGATTAACCCAGTTAGTCCCATATGAACCCAGTTCTGGGTTAAAACAGTCCGACATCTGTAGGCTGTGGCTCTACAGGACTGTCTGAGTTCTTGTTCACTCACATCTCAGGTTTTAAATGTAGGACTGTCCTTTCTAAGGTTTGGATTTAGTGTATAGCTGCCCTGCAGGTGGCAGGACATTGTGTATCTATGACACAAAGATCTAAGTAGCGAGTATTTCAGAGGACAGCATGACCACCTCTTTTCACCAATCTGCCGTTATCATCCTTGTGTGTTTTCTAGAAACAGAATTTCATCAGTTCTCATCCTAATAGTGGGAATTTCTCCTGCTTATGTTTATACAACTGGCAAAGATACAGGTGCTCACTGCAAACAACAAGAGGGGTTTTTAGGCAGAAGGAAACAAAAAATTTTGACCGGAAGCAGAAATGGTCAAACAAAAACATGGTCCCTCAGCTGTTACTGCTAGTGCACATAGCCAGCCATTTACTGGAGTGACTAACTGGACTAAACATACTTCTTATGTTCACCATTGTATTTACAATGTGGCTAAACGAGGATTTTCTTCATCTCAGTTTTGAATGAATCATCCAAATAGGAATCATTGATAAATTAGGACAAATGGGGACTCACACCAGGAGATCTAGATGGGGTGAAAGGTACATCACATAATAAACTACCTGCTGTTGTCTCCACTTGTCTCTTCTTCGTTGTCTTGTCCTGTTGTCTGTATCTCACTAGATGAACATTTCCTTCTTTGACAGGTATTGAGTATTGATCCTCATCCTCTGAAGAAGCCTGGTGATGGTTGCACATTATTGACACATTCACAAGCACAGAAAGATATTAAAACTCCTCTCAGTTTAATAATGAAAAAAATCTGTTCATGAAGTTATAGAGTTCGGGACCATACATCATGCCCCAGTGGATTATGGGATGCATCCGCCATGTTTGTGTCTGTAATGGTAAAACAGCTGAATAGCGTCAGGAGTCAAAAATGTATATTTGACACACATAATAATATTGTACACACATTGGTACCAAGACACCAATAGAGCAAGTGGGACATCATTTCAACAGGTGGAGCAGACGCCTGGATGTGAGCGATCACTGTGGTTTTCTGTGATTTCTTTGCAGTTTTAGTGAATGGTCTGTAAACAGCTGATGAATCCAAGCCTGTAGCTGTTTCTGAAAATGACAAATCTGTTAGAGCACAGAGGAAGCATTGGTCTGTTCAGGAACATTGTATTTTCCATATTCATGTAATAGATTCATGTTTCCTAAGACAGCCCTGGACATGACAACATCACCACTGTTCGTATGTCTGTTACACAACCACACAGAGGGACAGGCAGGTGTTTCAGCCCCGACCTGAACAGTGGGATAAAAACATGATCTGATGAACTTCTCCCAGACCAGTGATGAGACTTTCTGCCACATCCCACCATGCAACATCTGCCTCCCATTGTTGGTAAAATATAATGAAATGACTGGAAAGTTTGGGCGCTACAAAGTGTAGAAATCTATATGAAGGAATGTGGCTGCTGATGAGTGGGCTGTACATCCCAAAATGCTTTGATGTGACATCACGATCCTGAACTCTGTTAGATTTGAACAGCTCAGGAGTTCAGGGGAGATCACAGCTCCTACAAGGCAGATACAAAGTACAAAGAGCGACAGTAACAACAGGAAAACAAAGAGTATTAGAAGCTGCAGATTTACAGTAATATGCTACATACAGAGGTCTGCAGTTATCTCACAGCAGGACTTTATTTTGCACTGGATCCATTAAACAATTCTTCCTCCCCAGCTTGGTATCCAGCCAGTGTACATATCCTGGCAGCAGGCCGACAGTGTGGGCTGTCCATTACAGCACAGAGTTGCATTGTCAGTTTTTATCCAGAGCAGTAACTTACTACAGGGGGAGTGCATCACATTACATTGACTTGCTTCATTAGTTAGCATCCTCTGCTGCACACTGTGTAAATGAACATGACAAGTAGTCTGCAGACCGGCTTTTAGGGCTACTCCTTTTTTTGTTCCAATATCCATATTGCATTTGTAAAAACTGATCCTCTGTGAGGGTTTGACACCACAACAACAATATAATTGTTACAGTGATGAATGACTTATTCAGATCCAACATGAAACATTTTGCAGGCAGTGGAAAGTGTGACGGGTTTAATTCTGTTGAAAGCATCCAGTAGGTGCTGATGGGTTTGTCATGACAGAATGTATGGATGTATGACAGAGTGAGGATCAACACAAAAACAGAGAAGAAGAAAACCGTGAACACATGAAAACATGCACTGTTTCTGTCCAAGGTGATTACTGAAGCCTGAATATTGATGAGTGTTATAATCTTCTATATGTTCATCAGCAGATGCTTCTATATTTGGAAGATCAGCCCTGAAGCCACAACAAGAACACACAACACACAGTCACTGGATGTTTGAGCGCTTTGCTGATGTGTGTTTGCCTTGAGAGATTTTTAACTGGTGCAGGAAAGGACTGTGTTTTATAGCCAGAGGTGATGTTGTCAAATGTCTTGTTTTGTTCAACCAACAGTTCCAGATCACATCCCCAAATGTTCACTTTATAAAGACGTAAAACTGCGACAATATAGAAATGGGTTGCGAGAATAATCCAAGCAGTTGCTTAATGGTTTCAGCCTCAGTTTTCCAGATGTGTGTGTTGTCCAGGATAGGTGTGGCTACAGACCTTCATGTTGTGTAGCCAGCCTCTCGCTCTCTCTGCTGCCTCTGCTGCTCTCCTCCAGCTCTGCTGCAATGTCTCTTCATAGACAACAGGAGACACACTCCTCCCTCCACTGCAGTGAGCACAAACACAACGGTCAGCCCGGCCTAAATTCACACAACAGCAGAGGTGCAGCAGTTTAACAATAGTGTGTTCAGTTTCTCAGTAATTATTTCAAGCCTTGCCAGGCATCGCTCGGGTTTGAACAGAAACTAAAACATTACAATTGCCAGTCTGACATGCTTTGTATTCTCCTTTCTCTCCCTGCAGTTTTCTGTGAAGATCTACGTTCCAGCTTATATTTTGTCAATGCATCTGTGCAAGAGGTAGTGTTTGCCAGCACCACAGGGACATCGGTGCCCTGTCCCGCCGCAGGCGTGCCCCCTGTCTCACTGCGCTGGTACCTGGCCACCGGCGAGGAGATCTATGATGTGCCAGGGATCCGCCATGTGCACCCCAATGGCACCCTTCAGATCTTCCACATCCCCCCTTCCAGCTTCAGCAAACTCATCCACGACAACACCTACTATTGCACAGCGGAGAACCCCTCAGGGAGAATCAGGAGCCAAGATGTCCACATTAAGGCTGGTCAGTGTCTCTGCTCACCACTGTCTACACTTGTGCTTTGTTGCAACATAAACAGTCTCAGTGTGTGTGTTTTTTTTTTTTGCTTGTCTCAGCTCCTTTTGAGAATTTCTCCACCTCATACACAACACCCTTCTCTGTCCCCTGTTCCCAGTCCTACGAGAGCCCTACACTGTCCGGGTGGAGGACCAGAAAGCCATGAGAGGCAATGTGGCGGTCTTCAAGTGCATTATCCCTGCCTCAGTGGAGGCCTACATCACTGTTGTGTCCTGGGAGAAAGACACAATGTCAATCAACGCTGAAAGTAAGTCAGAGCATCTTCCTGTACCACAGCATCATGTCTGAAAGCTGGAGGTCCGAATGAACTGATGTGCTAGTTTTTGAAATCAGTGTTTAGTGACTGATGAGGATGTTGTTTGCTGCGTTGTTCTTCTGAGATTCTGAGTGATGTCTCGTCAACTGTTGAGGGATGTAAGTAGCTGTGTATGTGCCAGAAACCAGAACAAGTGAGTCACTAACATCAGGTCAGAGGTGGTGAAATGCTTTATGCTACCAAGTAGACTGACAGACTCATATTTTTTGGCAGTATTCTGGTATTCTGGCATATGTGAAAAGTTAAATAACAGAAAACACAGTGAGCAGATTTCTACTGAACAGTGTGGCTGCAGATGAAGGTTCACAGTTGTGTTGGTAGAGAAGACGCCGTAGCTACAGTTTGTCCTGGTCAAATGACAATTAAGAGCAGTGTTTGTCCTGAGATGAGCAGACTTGTGTGTCGTCTGAAGCCCTGCTCGTACCAGTGTGTGTGTGTGTGTGTGTGTGTGTGTGTGTGTGTGTGTGTGTTTCCTCGTCTGTCTGACCCAATGACAGTGAGGTCCCGCTCCTCTTCCTCTGCCCGGTCTTCCACGAGAGCGCAGGCTGCCAGCCGTGTCACTTAGTCTCAGTGTATTGACCCATTTCTGTGGCTGATAGGAAGCACTGCAGCGCTCCGATCATTCAAATCACTTAAATGGAACGCTCGCCTGCGTGATTGTTTCCCAGCCCTGGGGGGCAAATTCACTTTATGTGGGGCATTTAGCAAACTCAATAGACAAGAGCTAATGTCATTTTGCTTTTGGATGGAGGGCAAATGCTGGCCAGCGACTGTTTTTTTTTTTCTTTTTTATTTTGTTGACGTTTCACATTTGTCCGCTGAGGCGAAATCGTCCTCGTTGAAATCTATAGCAATCTCTTAATTGTCCATAAATGGATTTGCCGCAAGCATGTTTCAGACTCAGGCACATGCGAGGCTTATATGAGGCTTATATTCCTACACTGTGGGCGTCCTCTCTCAAATGCATTTGTGTGTTTGGAGCTTTTAAAGTCGTCATTACTCTGCTACATTGTTACATTGTTTGACATCAGGGCTGTAAAGTCTTTTCTTCTCTTTTTTCTTGAAGAAGCTTCACTTTGTTCCACTTCTTATTTTTACAGAAAAAGTTTCCACACTGTCAAAACAAAGTGTTTATCTTGAGCCGTAAAATTCACCCCATCTGTAGCCATCATCCATGTAAACGCTGTCAGAAAAATCATCCAGCCACCAATCCACTGCTCCTCTCCATGCTAAATAATGGATGACGGAAGCCTATGAATCCATGAGCAAATGGTCTTTATTCACGTCTCACTGCACGCATCCTACTGACGCACCGTCCATTCCCCTCATCTTCTGCTACACACATTTTAAGTGCACTTCGTGTGTGTGTGTGTGTGTGTGTGTGTGTGTGTGTGTCTATATGCACACTAACTGACAGCTCAATGCAGGACAGCTCAGCCCCTCATCTTGAGGACCAACCTTCAACATTTTAATATTTAATGAGTAAAAATAGTATCAACACTTAGAGCTGAAACAAAAAAACTTGGTGAAATATAGCTTTTCTGTCTCTGGCATGAATAATTGAGCGTGGCTCTTCAGTATGGACGGTGCAGCCCGGTGTGCAGCAGCCCGGTGTGAGTCTCCCTGGACCGGGCCTTTTTCAGTTGTTGCAGGAGAGATGAACAAAGCACCACTTACAGAGGCCCCGTGTCCATTAGAAAAGAATAGAAAATTATGATGAAAAATGCATCCAGTCAGGACGTCCTGTAAAAAGCAACAGTGCAGTATAATTGTGTGATATAGTGGTTTTATAGCGGCCCAGTGTTTTAACTGAAAATATCCATTTTACGCTTCAGCTTTTACAGCTTTGTTTTAGTGGAGAAAACAATAACTGCTAATGAGCTGACAGTAACAAGCTGAGGCTCTTTCATTCGCTCCTGGAAGAAAAAATATGACTTGGTTTGTGTGATAACCTGAGCAATAATATCTTTGCAGTTTTTAAGTCTTGAATTGCACTGATTCCATCTTTTATGTCACTCGTCTGGTTTTTGTTTTCTTGTATGTTTGTGTTATAAAGTAACAGTTTGTGATTGTGATGTTAAACAGCAGGTTCACAGTTTTTAAATCTGTCTGAAAACAATGGTGAGGTGTGCACATGAACATCCAGACAGTTCCTACAGGCCTGTAAGTACTTCACCTAAAGTGTATTCACTATAATAATGGAGGTAAAACCTCCAGTCTCTGTTTTGTGGAAAATACATTTCAATTGAATTGGATGCTTGGACCATTTGATTTAGTCCCTGCAGCTCCAAAGGAAAAACACTAACACCTAATGTACCCTCTGACTAACTTAGTCTGGACTCCGCCCTCATTTACCACCTTTCAGACTGGGATTAGAACACCAGCAGAGCCTCAGAGTTAACATATATCACCAGTGTCGTCTCATTTCTGTATAGCAGCAGTCATGCATCATTTGCTTCTTCCATCTTTATCCAACAGTAGAAATACTTCCAACATGTTATTCATGTGGATATCAAAGAAAGTTTGGGGGATTGGAGCAAAACAAAAGCTGCAAACTGTTTGGACTAAGAGGATTTCAGTCATTGTTCAGAGAGGAGAGCCAATCAGGTCCGACCGTCATTCTACTGGGTTCACTGTTATTTATCACAATGAAAGGAATCAGTCATTTTATAATAGTAACATTCTTGAAGAAGGTCCAAGTGGTGTTTGGTTTGCTCACAGATACTTTATATCTTTAGTAGTATCTTTCACTGATACTTGTACTTTATATCTTTAGTAGTATCTTTCACTGATACTTGTACTTTATATCTTTAGTAGTATCTTTCACAGATACTTGTACTTTATATCTTTAGTAGTATCTTTCACTGATACTTGTACTTTATATCTTTAGTAGTATCTTTCACAGATACTTGTACTTTATATCTTTAGTAGTATCTTTCACAGATACTTGTACTTTATATCTTTAGTAGTATCTTTCACAGATACTTGTACTTTATATCTTTAGTAGTATCTTTCACAGATACTTGTACTTTATATCTTTAGTAGTATCTTTCACAGATACTTGTACTTTATATCTTTAGTAGTATCTTTCACAGATACTTGTACTTTATATCTTTAGTAGTATCTTTCACAGATACTCGTACTTTATATCTTTAGTAGTATCTTTCACAGATACTCGTACTTTATATCTTTAGTAGTATCTTTCACAGATACTTGTACTTTATATCTTTAGTAGTATCTTTCACAGATACTTGTACTTTATATCTTTAGTAGTATCTTTCACAGATACTTGTACTTTATATCTTTAGTAGTATCTTTCACAGATACACTTTGTTGCTGAGGAGAATATGTGCAGTGTTGGTCCATAGTAACAGGAGTGTGTAGAAAACAAACTACACCTCTGTTAGTTAACCAGGTGCAAACGACCAACGCCCCTGAAACTAGCACACTAACACATTCAGGTCATCACATTAGCTACACTGTGCATCCTGGTGATTTAGCAGCAGAGCTAATCCTTGTCAAGAAGCCAGACAGTCAGAAGTCAGGGCCCAGTAGAAGACGATTTAAAAGGTCACGTACAAGCAGCAATGAAAGGAGCAGAAATGGGTTGTTTTGCATTTAGTTCCCAACAGAATATCATGTGACACAGTGTATCACATCCTGACAGATAACCAGGTTTAGCTTTTAGCATGTGGACGTCCTGTTTTCATTCCTTCTGATGTATTTGTACATGTGGTGGTAACACTTCACCAGCAAGGTTTGCTCTTCAGTAAACACCTTCTGTCTTGTTTTGTATTTACTGTTGATGTTTATTACATTTTATTCTGTGTGATAATTTCAGGGAGGAGGAGGTGTTCATGAAAAAAAGAGAAGATGATTGTATAAGAATTTGTGTGGATGTGTAATGCTGGATTTAGGTGTGTGTATATGTGTGTGTAGGTGTGTGTGTGTAGGTGTGGGTGAAACAGATCGATAGCAGAGGATGTAAAATGTAAATATCTTAATATCAACATTATTAAAAGAATATATATAATAGAATTAACCTGATCGGTGCTGCATCAATCAAAACCTAAAAAAGGCCCAGATGACGTGTTGGATTAGATTTGAAGTAGAACCACAGCTCATGAAGAAAACAGGTAAACCCTCTTGCACTTGTCACGTGTGTGTGTGTGTTACTTTCAGGGATGTGTTGTGATGGAGTGTGTGTGTCTGCGGCTGTGTTGCTGTGCAGGGCCGTTCCCCAGGTGCAGCCTCTGCTGCAGTCACTGAGGAGGCCTTGTAGTCATTTGCCTGGGCCTGATGCTGCCTGCTCTGCATTCAGCAGCAGTCAGGCCGAGAGGGGGCCGACCCCCCAGCACTATACTGCAGAGACTCTCTCACACACACACACACACTCACCCACACCCACACGGGGCTTCTTTTCATTCAGCACACGAGCTGAGCACCACGGCCGTCGGCCATCACACAGATTCTCTTTGCTCTGCTCAGCCCTCCCTCATCTCTCCTCCGTTTCACTCTTTTCTTCTTCATGCTCCTGCTGTTCACTCACTTTCTCATACACACATCCAGACACTGTTCTGTGGATAAAAGCACCTTTAACATCTACTCATTTCTCCTACTACAGCGCTAATAATCCTAGTTTACACAGTTAATGTCTCACAGTGCTGTTGGCCGGAGCAGCATGTAGAGACAGTTGTTAAGGAGCTTGCAGATTGCTCTAACACTTGCAGTCTGGCTATTTGCTTAGCCATCTTGTGCATTTCACAGTTTCTTTTATGTTTGTTGACATTTGGGATGTGTGTTGGAGTTATTTCTGCAGCCAGCCTCGATCCCCGCAGCCATTGCCGAGAGGGAGAGGAGCCAGCCACACTATGTCGGTTTAATTGGCTGTGTATAATGGGCCTTTGAAGTAAATATCAAGAGTTACTATCAAAAGGCTGCTGGACGTTATCATGCTTTTCCACAGCGCCTACTGTTTCTCCTCCACTCCTCCTCCTTTTCAAGGCGGCTACAGTGCTGGCCTGGTGCAGAGTCTCACAGACACCTGCCAGTTTAGGGTCAGTCGCTGATGGAGGCACCGCTCAGCTGACCTGTGTGTTTTCAACTCATCCTTCACTGGACACACTCGGCCAACCCTGAGATGTCCTTGGAGGCAGAGAGCTGCACTGTGCTCGGAGTTAAAATCTTATCAGGTTACATCAAATTTTCCTTCACATGTGATCGCAGTATAAATACAATTTAAAGGCAGGCCGTAGATTAAAATGATGTTTGCAGCTATCACTGTGCCCTGCTGTAAACATCTGTGCAGAGCGTAGGATTGGGGCTAATCCTGTGCTATATGCTGTGTGTTGTAGCCTACAGGTAGTGTGGTATAATGAATGGCTGTTGTCGGGAGCAGCCTTGCAGCTCGCTTGCTGTCGGTTTTGCCCTTTTCTTAGAATGCATGGAGGAAGCGCAGCCATTGGCGCAGCACAACCTTGAGCTGGGGGCTGGGGAGAGTGGGTAATGGTTTTACTGGTCCCTGTGTGGTGAAGATGTAGAGGGAGAAGGAGGGGAGGTAAGGAGGAGGGAGAGGAGAGAGAGGATAACTAACTCTCCCTCTCTCTCCTTCTCCCCTTTCTCCATCCCTGCCTCGCTCTGTCGACAGGCAGGGTTGGGACTCTGACGTGTGACAGGCTGGATGTGGAGTCTTTTTCCAGCATTCGTCATTCTGTCTGCCCATGATTGGCTGGAGTATTGTTATTCACACAGAAAAATGGGTCAGGTGGCCTGTGGAGAATGGAGTGTTTGTACGGACGGACGGATGGACAGCACAAACATACACACATGCATACCTACACATGCATCCCACACAGAGCAGAGCAGGATTATACTCTGCAGCAGAGCGGTGCTGGCAGATAAATAACAGATAAATGAAAATAAATCCAGGTTATGTGGTGAGCGTCTCTCATGTTGAATTCGCTGTGTCCTCTCACAAGCTGCGGGCAGGCTCTCTCCTCACACCCAGTGGCAGGGGCTTAGCGAGATAAATAAAGGGCTGCACTGGAGGAAGAAAAAAACTGGGAAGAAAATCAATACCTGTGTGCATGAATCTGGCTGCAGCTGCCACAAAGCATTATGGGAACATGACGGGTAGATCCACTTGGGCTGGGCAGCGTGCAGGCAGCATGATAAGCTTAAAAAAACAGAAACACATGAACCCTCAGAGCAAGAAAACAGCATTAGATAGATAGATAGATAGATAGATAGATAGATAGATAGATAGATAGATAGATAGATAGATAGGTTTGAAGTCCTGCTTAGTGTAATATGCTGGCATGATGACTGTGGATGACCTTACATGGCAGTGCAGCAGTGTTGTAAATGCCTCATTACAACAGTACAGTTAGAAAACAGCAGTGTATATATTAGAGCATGCCTCTGCTCTGTGTGCTCACTACAACTCTCTCCACACAGCCTGCTGCTCCAGTCTTAGCCTGAGACTGACAGAGATATTAATTAAATTGGCTGATGCCCTTTCTCTCTCTTCACTGCACCGACGTTGCAATGATCACACTCCCACCTCCGTACTGTGCTGTTTGCTCACCAATAACCACAATTTGTTCTTTATTAAACTCTCGGGGCTGGGAACAATTAGGGTGTGAGCTGGAGGTGGCGGCATATGTGTGCGTGTGTGTGCGTGCACGCATGCGTATATTTGATCACAGGCAGGAGGAGGAGGAGGAGGAGGAGGAGGAGGGTCGGGGGAGATACTAAACACTGCTTAATCTTTGATAAACAGTGAGGTCTCCTTTGTGCCGCTGCAGTTTGGCACATCTTCTCCAGGCTGCTCAGCGCTGTGCTGGGCTAGCTCATGGCTGCTGCCTGCTCGGCTCCTGGACCTGGACGGGAGCCAGGTCATGTGTGGCTCCCTGCCAGGATACAGATTAGCTATAAGCGCAACATGAGCTAATCGTGGAAGGAGCCACCAATTAATTGGCACTTAGACATTCTGCGGACTGTATGGACTCGAGGCTGGATGTTATCAGGGGATCAGAGTGATTGGCATGGATGTCACCGGTGCTTAGAAATATTCTCGTGTCACATCGGATGAAAAATAAAATAAAAAAACAGAGACTTCTTGTGTGGGTGTGGGGATGTTAAATGCATCTTCCTTTAAGGCCCTGAAGCTCCAGCTGTATGTAAAGCACAGCGCCTGGAAACTGAGGGGGCCGGGCTGGGCCGGGTTCTGTGTATTTGAGTTTGTGTGCTTTTTTTGGATGGATGTTAGTCCAAAGAGATGACTGCCTGTCTGGATGGGAAGAGGCAACACACTCATGAAGGACGCGTCCGGCCTTTGGAGGCAAAGTGACAGAATGCATGCTGCAGATGTGATGCAGAAATGATGAACATCACAACACAAGGATGGCAGCAGCTCGTATACACACTACACACAGTCATTTGTTATTATTTGTTATTAAGGTCTAAGGATGTTCAGGCCTTTAACACATCCTCATTAGAGGACAGAAGAAAGATGGAAGAATCTGAAATCTGGCTGAGGCGGCAGACGTGGCGTTCAGCTAGAAGAGCGTCAGCCACAGAGGTGCCTGTGCTGCTGAGAGCTGTGTGATTACTCTGTCAGTGATAAAAAAAGAAAGGTATCACACACACACACACACACACACACACACACACACACACTGACGTCAGAAGATTTTAAGAAAAACAAAATGATTTTCAGAGAAGACCTTTGACTGGTGTCAGCGGCAGCATCTGTGGAGGAACCTGCACGGAGGCTGGTCTGCATATACAACATCTGTGTGTGTGTGTGTGTGTGTGTGTGTGTGTGTGTGTGCTACAAAGACAGAGAGGGAGAGGGAAAAAAGTGCATTGGTGTGAGTGCTGGTGTGTAGGAGGAGGAAAAGGGGGAGTTGGCTGTGAATGGTTGCTCTTATCGCGTGCATGCAGCTGCTGCAGTGTCTTTGAGAGACAGAGGGGCTGTCCATGCATGCCACTCACTCTGCCTATTCACAGCCGCCCTCCCTCTCTGTATCTCTCTGCCTCTCTCTGTCTGTGCTGCATTTTATGGCGAGGAAGTAAACGAAAAGAAAGAGGAGGGGGAAAAATCATGACTTGGGCTTTAATGCAGACTCATGACGCGCAGGCCTTCAGTTTCATGTCCTCGTAATGATTCTTACAACGACAGACAGGCAAGAAATTAAATGTCATCAGACATCACCACATCACCACTGACGTGTGATTGTTTGCCCACACCGGTGTCTCCCTTTGTTGACACAGACACTTTAACGTTTCAATAAATCATTGTTGTTTACGCACAAAAAGCTCAGCTGGCCTCAAATGTTCCCGAGTTTCCTGTAAAGAAGTAAACGTATTATCAGCAAAAAGCAAAGTGAAGACAGAGCAGGGACAACCTCAGCTGTCCCACAAGTCAGTCAGGAGATAATGCCAAGGTAGATACCCCCCTTCATGCACACACCCCTCCAATGATGCTAATCCAAACTACCAATAATGAAGTGAATTAATTCAGTCAGGAGCCGGTGCCAGTTTAAAGGTGACCCGTGGAAAGGTATTTCCAAGACGAGCCGCCATGGGAAATCACCTTGATAGATGGACGTCCCGGGCAGCAGGGAAGTGATATCCC
>OOFC01033461.1:0-11840 GCA_900323345.1 Pseudochromis fuscus | reverse complement strand
AGATAAAAAAGTCATACTATAGCATGTCGTCCAAAATATCATAAAAAGTCATACTATAGTATGTCGTCCAAAATATCATAAAAATGTCATACTATAGCATGTCGTCCAAAATCATGAATAAAAGTCATACTATAGTATGCCGTCCAAAATATCATAAAAATGTCATACTATAGCATGTCGTCCAAAATATCATAAAAAGTCATAGTATAGTATGTCGTCCAAAATCATGAAAAAATGTCATACTATAGCATGTCGTCCAAAATATCATAAAAAGTCATAGTATAGTATGTCGTCCAAAATCATGAAAAAAAGTCATACTATAGCATGTCGTCCAAAATATCATAAAAAAATCATAGTATAGTATGTCCTCCAAAATATCATAAAAATGTCATAGTCTAGTATGTCATTGTAATTCGTAGAGGGTAAGGTGTGTTTTTTATACTCTTCAGATAAATGGCCTGAAATATCATTTACGTTACTCTGAAGTGTCAACATAATATGAATACATAGTGTAAAGAACCTAAATAACTGAGTGGTTAAAAAGTTTACATTTCTTTCCCCATAATGTGTCAAACTGTATTTTCATCCACAGGAAAATAAAATCATTTTAGCCCAGTTACATTCCACCATAGTATTTAGTCTTCCCAAATACTTATGCGCCTATTCAACGGTTAAATAATTACTCTTACCTCACTTCAATCTGTATTCTCAAATACTAATTTTTATAGTCAGTTCTTTTGTAGTTACAGCTCAACAGTTAGGTATAGAAATATCAAAATATAAAACATTCAACAAGGTGGTATTTCAACTAATAGCTCATAGAATTTATTTTTACCATTACATTCAATAATACAATTTAGAATCTAGGACTGGGAAACAGCACTCATGAATTTGTGGGCAGCTGTGGCTTAGGTGGTCGAGCAGGTTGTTGACTGATTGTAGGGTTGGAGGTTTGATTCCTGCTTCCTCCTCATGCAGGAGCTCAACAGCTGTGTTTGGAAATCAGAGACAAATCCTGTACACTGCTCAGGTGAAGAGATCCTGGTCATCACTGCATTTTTCTTCTTCTGATCTGGTACAGTTTAAAAATAAATCTGGGAGTCAAGTAGAAATCCAACTTTAATCATTCCACACAAAAAAAACACCACAAGACAGTATCACATTAAATATATCTGATTTGTTGTTTTACATCGTTAAGATAAAAACCAGTGCAACAATGCTGGGTGGGCAGAATTGCTGAATCATCTTGTCCCCACATATGACAGTGCATTTTAAAGCTGCAGAGTTCACAGCAACAAACCAAGGTTTTAAAAAAGAAACATTTCAATAGGTCCTGTTGATTTCACAACACAAAGTATGTTTGATACATGGTAACATTTTCTAAATTTGCAACTGGATATTAAAGTGGGATGATGACTCGTCTTCCCTGCCGAACAGCATGACAAAATGACCCATAACGTACATCTCATTCTCTCTCCAACTTAAATCTTTATCCCATTACATGCTAAATTCTCACTCTGGTAAAATCATTGCATCCACAATAGAATTCTAAAATATATTTAACACTTTAAAAAGCCTTCATGTACATTTAAGAGGTGACTGAAGTATGTATTACAGCATTTTTTTAACATTGATTTATTTTAGTTTATGCATAGTAACCACTGCATCCATCCACACCTCGTATCGCAGTGTATATAAAGTGTGGATTTAAAGCGTACGATTCCTGTTAATGCCCATCTGTCTGCAGGTTGTTTCCGAGATTCGCAGAAATCTGGGTCAGTTGAAATTGCAGGGAACAGCAGAAATGGGCAACTGCAGTGCAGCATTAAAACTCTTATATCCCTGACTTAAAAATACTTAAAACAGTTTGAAGCCCTAAAAAATTAAACTTGAGGCGAGTGAATTATCCTTAAACTGGCAGAAGTATGACTGAGTGATTACAAATGTTCCTTGAGACTGGAATAAGGTTTTAACCTCGAACATATCTGAGCAAAATAAAGCGGCTGCCTGTGGCATCAGGCACCTGGTCAGTTAGTTTGGGTGTGTGTATAGCACCTGCTGCACACACTGGTGGTTCAACTTTATTCAATTGCAGCTATTCACTTAGGAGCGCATCGAGCAGTGCAGGGTAGTCTGGTGTCCCCCAGCCTGTGACAGGGTCCCACGATGTTGTAGCACAGAAACCATTTCCTTGAACCTGCTCATCCAGACATCCCAGGTGACAACCTTCAGTCACCTACAGACAACAATGCATGGTATTTAGAGGCCAGAGCAGGACTACAGCATGTGTTGCAAAAGGATTTACTTCTTTTACACCTTGTATGACTATTACCAGTAAACCACAAACTTTATATTATCCACCAATCCTTCTGTTTTTCATACTAAAGGAATGATCAAATCTCCATTGAGCTTCAGGGAAAAAAAAATAAAAGACTACTCACATCAAATAGGGACTGTCCTTTGAGCTTGTAGAGGCGGGGGTTGAGGAAGCCGAGAGGAGGCAGGCCCTTCTGCAAACGCTGACCATTGATGAGGGCAAACATGCCTCCGACCACAGGGGTTGACGCCTGAGCAAAACATTCAAGATGAGCCACAAGGAAGCAAACATTCAACGTTCAATGTGGCGGTCTCCCACTTCTTTTAGTGAATCAGCATTACAATATCCCACCTGCTATGACATATGGCCTTTTGCATGAACTGTAAGAGTAGATCAACTCATATTCAAGCAAAATCCTGGTCAGTATTGAGCTTCAAAGCATAGCCCAGAGTCAAGGCAATAATCCAAACCTATGATATAATTTGGTTTAATCTCTGTAATCACGTGTGATGTATTCTCACCGAGGTTCCAGACACCCAGGGCATGGGCAGCCTGTTGATGACCACCCAGTAGTTATCAGACAGGGCAGCTATGTCTGGGTAGGCCCTGCCGCTGACGTTGAAGTATGACTGAGGAGGGAGTTTTGATGCTATAGTCTTCAGATACCCATTTACTGCACTGACCTGTAGGAATAAAAATGCATCAGTACCACTGGTGTTAGTGTGGAAGGATTGCATTACTCTGTACATTACTATGATTGGCTATCATTACCTGGTAGTCAGGCATCTTGAAGACGTTGCTAAAGCCTCCTCCGCTGATGTAATCTGTGACTTCATACGTGACCTTAAACGGGTTCTTAAAGGACGTTCCTCCAACAGTCGTCACATATGGGCTGGAAACAAGAAGCACTTTAAGTATTGAGGGTAGAAAATTATGTATTTTGGATAAACACTGAATTCTGAACATATTTAAAAAATGTACCACGTCAACAATGAAATGCATTTGACACATCGAAGTCAAGAAGCACAGGACGGACTTTACCTACAGAAGTTCATGTTTTACCTTGAAGCAGGAAAACTCGGCCGGAAACTGTTCTGTCCTTTACCCAAATGTTTGCATCCAGCACCACTGTCACCTGATAATGACACAAGATCACAGAGACTCACAATGATGTAACAGGTAATCATGCAGCACATCGTACTGACAGTTGGGAGCCTTTTGTTGTACACTACAGGAAATTCTTCAGTGTTGTCAAGTGAGATAATGATCAGTCAACAGGAATGGAGCAGAGCCACAGTCAGGTGACACATTTCCAAAGACTGTCTCATGTTTCTTACATGAGCAGGTCTCTCCAGCTGTTTCACAAATCAACACATGTCAAGTACAACTGAAAACAGGAATCCTTTTATAACTGACCTGATTATGTGACAGGAATTATGAATTTTACACCAAGATTTGACTGTTAATCTGATGTTCTCATTATCAAAGTTATCTCATTATCCTATTTGGCTGATTGTAAATGTTGTTAAGTGTTTGTGTGCTCAGAGTTTAAGACCCTCATTACTGACCAGAAGCAAAAAGCAGAGAGATCCCCCTGACGCCGGCTTTCATAAACTCTGTGTTGATGCGCATCATGTACGCTGTAGACAGGCTGTCCTCGTCGTCTCCGTAGCTGACAGTGTGAACCCAGGGCAGGTCCGACATGTTGCTGAGCAGCACCATCCACTGGAGGAAGGGCTCCTGAGACTCATGACGACCTGGAGGGAAATGGGAAGATGTATTCGAAGAAGTAAAATTAGAAATGTGACTGTGTGTGTGTGGGGCTCTAAAGAGACTAGAAAGGTGGTCAGACTGTGACAAGTAAAAATAACTAGAGGAAAATACTATACATAACTTCCATGTTACTTGATGTAATGAGTCTTGATTTTTCCCTATTTATGTTGTCACTAGTTGAGTTGAATACAGTTCCTGATGGTGTGATACTGTATGTTTATCACTTAGTATGTTAATAATAATGCTTTGTCAAGCGGCTCAGAGGGTAAGATTTTTGTATGTTAATGATTTTGTTCTTATTAGTTTTTTAAAAATATATGCACACAGCTGAAGCCTCCCGTTCATACAGACCTGGGTTGGTGAAGACCCATGTGGAGATATTTGCCCCTGTGCTCATGATGTACTCGACATCCAGACTGGCCTCCAGACCGGCCTTTCCTGCTCCCTGGGTGCCAACGACTCGATCCACCTGAGACCGGTGCTGGAAGCTCCCACCGAACATGTGCATGAACTCAGCCAAGTCCACAGGGGAGTAGTACTGCTCCAAGAACTAAAAGAGAGAAACAGCTAGCTAAAGTGAGAAAGCACACCACGTTGTAGTGAGATCAGAGCGTCTCAGGTAAAGCTGATGTGTCAAGAGTAAGGATCATACTTGAGCTACAGCCTGGCTGTTGTTCTCAGCTGATCCCACATCTGTTGCTGTTAGATTATAACGAGCCCTCAAGATGGCAGGAGTCACTCCGAGGTGGACCCCTGCCTTTTTGCCCTTTTTCTTCTTGTCGAGGTCCTGCCCTTTAGGCGGGAGACGATGGAGCCCTCCAACTGTGAAGCAATCCGAGCAGCACTGTTAGTAAAGATCCTGACCTAATTACACAGCAGTTATAGTTGCCAAATATTTTGCAGCGAAGGAACCAACGCTCACCAAAGTCAAGGTGCTGGTGAACATCATCATGAACAGAGTATGGAGCTGAAGACCTCACTATAGAGTGGCCGTCTCTGATGTAACGGTGGAATCTGCTTCCTGGGAGTAGAGTCTCTGCAACCCTTCATACACAAACAAACAAAAACAAGTACAACCTAACTGTCTACAAATCCACATCATCATACAAACATTGATTTTTTCCCCCATGTATAACTAATGTACTGCACCTCTAAGCAACTAAAATGTATTCCTTAGGCAGTTCTACTATTAGTAAGTAACGCTGTCATCATTTGAACAACCTTGACCTGGATTTATGAATTTCAACAGCAGCTCTGTGCTTGATTTTTAAAATCACTAACCACAAAAAGAGGAACTGTGTCACAGGATGTCAGCGTGACCTTTTCACAAGATTTACACTGTTCCAGATTTCAAGAGGAATAAGTTAATCTGTGGTTTAACTGTGTGGAGAACAGAGAGAGTTGAGTAAGCAGAACCAATGATGCCAAAAAAGATATGCTTACTCTGCAGTCATGGTGCACTGCAAAAAGTCCTGAGTGTGAACAGTCAGGCAGTTTGAAATCCCATGACTCTGCAGCCAGCGACGAACTACCTTCTGGGTCAGCTCAGATGGACGCACAAGAGCGGCTACCTCCTCCAGATCGAGATGTTTACCTGTGGAGAAGGCTCGGTCAGTCTGTTTGTTGAATAGAAATAGGTCAAAGCTGTCTTTTCTTATCAGATAAGGCTGGGTAGTTTAGCTCATATTCGCTGTGATAAGACGCACATTATCGGGGGCAGAAGTAGAAATGAGTAGATACACAAATACTCCTCAGTCTAATAACTTGCTTTTAGATCCTACATTTTTAGGACTGCTTAAAGACAGTCTGCAGTTATGAAGAAGGGTCCTACCATATTGAGCCGAGTCAGGGTCTGACACCAGTCTGAGCTTTTCCTCCAGCAAGGGAACGTTCTGCTGCTTAAGGGCAAAGGTCAGCTCCAGCTCCTCTGTAGGGTCAACCCGACCAACACGAGTCCACTCCTGTGGTATCCTGAGAAAAGAGGAATTCATGATCCTACAATGTAACAGTTCACTGTAACCACCAAACATCAGAACAGGGTGGCAAGTTCTGACCAACCATTTGTTGTTCTGTCATGATGTTCAGAGGATTGTTACAAAGTTTGTAACACTGTGTAACATGGTAAAACCCAAATCCTCACAGAAAACCTAATAACAGCACTCTAATAGATAAAATAAATGGGAATACACAAAGGATCTACAGATCTACATGGAGGCTGAGAAGGTAAAAATTAAACTGAGAACCAATAATATGCAGCTTCTCATTTAGATTTCTTATCCAATGATAGCACTGAAGGTATTTCCTGTTTCATTACATACAAGTGGTTTAAACAAGAAAAACACTGTTGTTCATTTAATAACAAAGAGATCAGAAAATTAGAAGTAAAGGTTTGCTCACAAGACATCTTGGTCATATTCCAGATATCCACTCCAGACCAACGAGCTGAATAACACAGGGATGGAGAGGAGCCGTCTGTTGAGGAGAAACAAGTAATATTACATATATTGTCTATAAATAGAAACATAAATCCACCAGGAAGTGTGATAAAACTGCACAGCTTAAAAACACCGGCTGAGGTCTTTCAGGGTCACAACAATAGACGCAGCTGTCCCTGTACGCCTCAAAGTGACTCAGCTAAGTAGGTCAAATTAAAATTTAACGCATTTCTTAGCAATTTAGAGACGCATGTATAATATTTGTGCTAATGCTACACGGATAACTAAAGGAAACAGCCGCTTTAACGTTACATTAACACTTCAAGCTTCTTCCTTAGCAGCAGCTATCAATAGAGGTCATCACACGTGTAAAATAAAACTAAATAAAACAATGGCCACGAGTTATCTGACTCCTTTCTTTCCACGTTATCGCTACAAAAACAGACAAGTTAAATGCAGCACTCACAGTGTGTTCATGTTGCCGTCGGCTCGTTCAGTTTTCTACAGTCGGCTCTGGTGTTCAGTAAACGTCTGTTATAGACGCAGGAAGTCATGTGACAGCTGTGTTCACGTGATCAGCGACACGTGGTGTTTTTTGTTTTTCTAAACTCTGCAACCCTTATACATTGTGTACCATGAGGTTGTGTTATTAATAGTATACTACGTTTTAATTATTGTATTTTTCTATCTGTCTATAGCAATATTACAGATTTTTTTAATTCCAGAAATGATAATTACAAAGTTTGGGCAATATCAGAAGATAGGATTCTGTTAAAACAAAACAAGAAAAATCGTCAACTCTCATAATGGGTGAATGTTTTAAATAAATATTTATATATATAGAGTGATAAGCTCCAGCCCTGCACAACCAAATGGGGTTAGACAGATGGATGGATGGATAATACATTGTTGGCATAGACTGTATAGTTGTTGGTAACCTGGTCTCAAAAGTGAAGCAGATCACTAGATGCTGGCTCCAATTGACTTCAGTTCAAATATCCTCATTTTTAACTTTGATAAAATAAGTCAATAGTTTTTTTTCATGGCGACGTTCAAATGCTAATCTCCTGACTTCAAAACACAAGTTCACAAACCAACAGGTGACATCATGTCGGCTTCATCCATTCTATATACAGCCTATGGAATATGGTAACCTGCCAGTAAAGTGTTAACCATCCATCTCCCTGAATTAAGTGAAGGGTCCACCATGTGGATGATAGGAGATAATACACACACAAATAATCCATAATAGAGAATTGGGGAGAAAAAAAAGGTTTATTCAAAAGAGAGTTACAAAAATCTCTTGGAACAAAAGCTTTAAACAATATTTACAGACGTACTGAAAAAGAACAGCACAAATCTATTGTCTGTTAAAACTTGCTTTAAATGTACAAAAATTGAACATGGAAGAGGCCACAATGTCCCAACACCAAAATGTGTAACTTTTATAAACAGCACCACAGGTGATGTTTGAATGTGATGTTAAAAAGGAAAAACTGCAGAAAGCGTGTTTGTTTCAAACAGAGAACATAACTGTGCACCGGCAGTTTTATTGTCCACAACTGACAGGAAAAACAAGTGTGTGTGTGTGTGTCTGTGTGTGTGTGTTGGTGGGGGGGGGTCACATCTGTTCTCTGGTCTCCTGATTTAGATTTATGTGAATGATTTCACAGTTTTAAGTGACAGCTCTGATTCCAATCAGTCACGGTCTGAGAAGTAGTAATCCTCTTCTTCTTCACTTTCAGGGAGCAGTCCGTCCTTTTCTGGGAACATCTCCCAAACGACAAATGTATCGTTTTCTTGTGAAAAAAGGAAAAAACAGATTGAGTGTGTGGCATTATCTACTTTCAGGTTCGAAATCTGATAAATTATTTTAGAAACTTATACCAATGTAAATGCAAATACTCACAAACATTAAATTTGTGTTTTTGTCCTTTCCATTTACATACACACATAACTGTAAACTAATGAACATACCTGAGTTAACACATCTTCTCATTGTTTGCTTAACCGATGGTGTAAAATCCTGAAGGAAACAAAAGAGGGAGTTTATTTAATCATTATTATATAATATAAAACATTTACAAGACCACAAGAATATCAGAAACAAATCTCAACCCCTTAAGAAGTTACTACCTTTGAAGAAGGCAGGCACTTCCCGGCATCAAACTGCTTTTTTTTCATCCTCTTCTGCAGCTGGTAGACGTACTTGTCGTCATTGTCCCTTTAGAAAAAAAATAAATAAATAAAAAATCAAGAAAACAGTTCCACATAGTCAATTTTCTGCAATCAATGATACAATATAAGTCAGAATGCAGGCATCAGCCTCATTTACCTGTTTGGAGAGCCCATCATGCCAGGAGTGATATGCAGACACTGAGGAGTCTTGGCTTTGAAGGACCACGTCGACGCCGGGGTGAGAGGTTCCATGTCTGACATCGCAAAGTCGTGATCCTCACTCGAGCACACAGAGGGCATCTGTGCATTAGGACAGATACAAGGGAAACAGTTAGTCCCACATCATGCATGGCGTCACAAATCACTTACACGGGGATTCAAACAGGAGGACACAGACCTCGAACCGTTTATTCTGCATGTACGCTGAGCTGAACACATCTTCAACGTCTTCTCTGGGCATGGCCTCCAGGAACTCTCGCACCTGCTGCTTTCGCCTCAAGGTTCCCGCTCGGGCGGATATCACAGGATGCTCTGTAACAAGATAGATTCACAGCTTGTCAAATCTGATCAAGAAATATTGATCTAAAACTACTAAAACTTAATGAGTCCAACTTCTACATCATTAAGTTTTTCCAGTTTTCTTTCTTTAGTTCTTATGGGAACTATAAAATCATTGGGTTCTGAACTGTTTGTTGAGGATCACAACATTTTCTTAAGACATTTCCACAGACTGTAGTGATCTTAAAAGGGTTTTTAGGGACAATCCATAGTCCAAACTACTGATAAACTAAGAAAAAAAGATTAATTATCAATATATAATAATATAATATTAGTAGTTGCACACCTAAAATACAGATTTTAAGAACCAGTCCACAAGAGGCAACTAGAATACTCCTGGCTTTCAATATATAATACAATAGCCCCACAGTAGAAAGGATTATAAATTACAACTTCAGATAAATATTTATTGTGTCGAAAGTAACGAATGTAAGGACTAAACCATTCAGCATTAACTGTACACCCTAATTAGCCATGTACTTATTTTAACCGCATTTTTCCTCTACCTGAAACCTTTGCTGCTTCCACTTTTTTCTTTGCAGGTTTCTTGGCTTTTGTAGCAGGAGACTGTGATGTTGAGAGTGAAGTGTGCTGGTTGTGGCACTCTTCTGGAGAACGTGTCCCTACCATCCTTGCTACCTTTGCCCAGTAACCTGCCATGTGCTTAGGATAGTAGGACACTGCCCTGAGAGACAGAAACACATCAGGTTATGATCCAGAAATAATTTTGCTTTTTTTTCTACGAGAATACAAACTTACTGTTGTAGCCGCAGTAGCTCTGCCTCGGTCCATTGATCTTCATCTTGCTCCTGCGGTGTGACTGTGTTGACGTTGTTCGCCTTGTGTTTCTTCTTGGATTGTGTCGACTTAGGCATGGTCTGTGTGGGTGGTGAGGATTTGGAGCATTTCTGTTTTGTTTGCAGCTCATCACTATTTTTTGTAACTCTGGTTTTCTCCACAGAGGGCTCAAATACCCAGGTGGATGAAGCCACTTGGGCTGCTTTCCCTCGCGTCTTTCTCTTGATGGGAATCTTGTCGTGAGGTGACAGATGCTGTGATGTTTGGAGCACAGGAGATTCTGGGGAATCAGAGACGGTCTGCTTTCTCTCTGACACCCTCGCTGAAGACCTGCTGCTGCTGTTTGTCTGTTGTCTTGATCTCTGTTTCGAAGACTTCTCAGGTTCACTTTGCTTCACGTTCACAAATAGTTCTCTCCCATTGGAGGGACACCTTTTCCTGGACCTTGTTCTCCGATCAGTCTCTTCAGGGATGGTAAGTGCCTCCACGGGAGCTTGAAGTGAACTTGATGGTTTCTCATCAGACTTTAATCTTTTGTGTTTATTGAGTGGAGGCTTGACCTTCCTCAGTGGTGCAGCTGTCTCTTCATTGCTGCTTGATTTATTTTGCTTACTGTCTGAGAACACAAAAGAGTTTGTCATAAAACTTGAATCTCACAACTAGCACGAAAACTCCAGCTTCTCTAGCATCGTTACCTTCACTGCAGGGTAGAAAACGGGCGGGTTTCTGTGATGCTCTCTTAGACACTGTTTTGTTATTGACCTCCTGTGAGATATAGAAATTAATTGAAAACACAGTTGCTTATATGTGTAACCAGATTGAAAATATCACTGTTACACTGACATGTCACCAAATCCTGGCTGTGTATTCATGAACATAATTTTACTCTTGTTAAAGAATGTTCTATAATAAGTTTCCTTTCATTCATCAAATACCTGTACTGTACCTTTATTTTGAAGTGCTGGCGCGAATCTATGACGCCATCGCGCGGTCCTTTTCCTCAGTTCGCAGTAGATGCGCTGAGGAAAGGTAGGCTTCGCCCTTTTCTGCTGCCGTTTCAGTAATTTTCTCTGTTTAAATTTTATACTGAATGTAGCAGTGTGTGTTTATGTGTGGCGACTTTATATTGGATGTGTGTGGTGTGCCTGAATTCCAAGTTTGTAAGTTTATTTTTACAATTTACGGTGTATGGGTTTTTCAGTGCTACACGGACCTGTTGAATGTGCTGAAAAGAGGCTGCCGCTATCCACACACTATTTAATTCTTTTGTGCTGTTGTACAGGTATGTTTTTCATTTTGTTATTCTAAATTTTATGTACACTTACAGTTGTTTATAATAGGAAGAAACTGTTGTATGTGTAGTGCACGGTTAATTTAAACTCAGTGACAGGCTAACGGTCCAACGGTTAGATTGATTTTAGCCTGTTCCAGAGTAACGGTCCAGTTACTAACGGTGCAGTGTGACTTGCTCCTGTGTCTCTTTTAAATCATTGAGCCAGTTTATTCAAGTTAAAACTTTTAAAACGTTTAACTTCACAAGAGAACAGTGCAGTTCGCAGTAGATGCGCTGAGGAAAGTGCTACACGGACCTGTTGAATGTGCTGAAAAGAGGCTGCCGCTATCCACACACTATTTAATTCTTTTGTGCTGTTGTACAGTAAACAACGGTTGAACCTGCTGCCGCTGTGGTCCGAGTCGTCTTTCTTCATTTCACTCACAACGCAGAGAGTTAACGTGTGTGCCACCGCTCGCCAGAAGAAGAGCAGACCCACACCCGTTAC
>OOFC01033458.1:10759-32742 GCA_900323345.1 Pseudochromis fuscus | reverse complement strand
TCCTGCTGGAGGCGAGTGGAACCACATCAAGTATGCAAAGAAACAGCTGATCAGCTGAAGACCAGCTGATCACCAAGAAGACCACCACAACACAGGTCAGAGTAGAAACGTGTACGTGTGTGTGTGTGTGTGTGTGTGTGTGTGTGTGTGTGGCTTCACCTCTGACACAAGAGATTACCAGAAAGATCCAAGTCTTTGACAGTGCTGCTGTGCATTGCTGGCTGCAGTTTTCCCATCATTGTTGTGGATCAGAATAGCCTTGGTGCCTAGAATGGTCACCCTGTGTCTCTGTGACAATGCTTTAGTGATCCACACACTCTACAGTAATGGCTGTTCGGTACAAAGACCTTTTGACGTTGGTGGAGGGGATGGGTGGAGGGGACGCCATCGCTCTGGCTCAATGCTGCTTGCACTCTGCGTCCGCTTCCCTCTGACTGACTGCCACTGCAGCAGCCGCTCCCTCCAACCCCCCCACCCACCACACACACACCACACACACACACACACACACACACACACACACACACACACACACACACACGAGAGTCTTTCAAATGTGTGTTTGTGTGTGTGCTCTCTGTGGGTGTGTGCTGATGCTTCTCTGACATTAAGATCTATGAGTTGGGATGTGCTACCTGCTACTGAAAAGATCTGGATGAGAAAGGGAATATAAAGAAGAACCTGACAGTACATAAAACAAAAGGAGCTGCAGACACTGATGCTTCATTTCTTATATTTACAATAACCAAAATCCCTCATGATCCCAAATATCAGCACAAAATATTATTCTGATATATCATACAGCTCTATGGCACCCCCATCCTCCCTACACACTCTGTGCAAACAGTGTGCTGCCAACAGATGCACTGCCTCCACCACCTAATTACTACTGCAACACAGCTCACACCACAGGAGAGGGGAGAGGGGGAAACGGCAGAGAGGCCGATGCTGATGCTGTGAGTATTAGTAGTATTGGATACACATCAGTTTGTGTGTGAGGGTTTGCTGCCCATGTGTAATGCAGAACTGTCCAGCAGCGTTCAGGTGGCAGTGACAGGAAGGGATCCCCTCCTCTGCACCACACTGCACTGAGCGCAGCCTCTCCAACACCAGGGGCTAGCCCAAGATGCTGCATCCACCACTACCACCACCACCCTACTCCCTCCCTCCCCAACACCATCCTTCCTCCTCCTCCTCCCTGTTTCCATTTTCTCCTCATCTCTCTGGTCACACTCGCAGCGAGCGCTCTGAGGTCCGACAAACTTTACAGCTCTGCAGATTATTTTCTCTCTCACTGTTCATGAGATATTGTAAGGAGCTGAGGCAGGATCAGGAAGGAAATGACAGAGAAGAATAGCTTTTGAGCTCTTAATGAGGGGTTTCCTCTGATCAAAGCATGAGGAGGTGTACGGAGACAAGAGTACAAATCACCACTCTAGAAGAGGGACTGACTCATCCATGACTGAGGATGAGGATGTGGCTTTTCAGGGCTATCTGCTGTGACTGAGTGGTGCTCAGAGATGCTAAGATTAGATACGCCACTGTACATCAACACATTCTTGGCGTGGCTATAGGTTGAGCGGCTAAGGCCGTCCCACTGTGCTGATCATTCAGGCGCCCGAGGGTTTGTGTACAGTTGACGGACTGGACCTGAAGCCTTCAGGATGATGAGCTGTAGGCATGTTGGATACTTAAGTGCACACATTGTTCTCTTTGAATTAGCCACACCTGCTTTCTGCCAGAGGGAACCTACCAGTGTCTTTGGAGGTTATTAAATAAAAAAACTGTGAAATCATAGTAGATTTCTTTGTAAAATTTAAATCTCATGCATAATATTTTCATGTAGAGCATTAATGTGAGACTATATTAATGAAGTAAGTCATTAAGATCAGTGATAGAAACTTGCACTTTACCCAGGAAAGCACATCTTTGCACAGAGCAGCCTTTTCTCCCGGTGAACACACTTCCCTCTATTCTCATGCTGCAGCAATATTTTTAACCCATTCAGTGCCATGGTACAACATCCAACCCCTGATAAATAACCTAAATACCAAATCCAGCCATCTAAATATTGATGATCTAGTCTGAATCTTTCATTTACTTACAGCCTCTTGCTTTACAGTGAAACCACATGCCTTCAATCAAATGTAAAATTGTATTCATTTGTTGAAATCATGTGATTGGGCCTTTGCTTTTTCTTTTCATGTGTGAACAGCAAACGTGCTGCTCTTTAATGTCTGCCCTGCATCCTACTGCTCTCTCTGAAAATCCACCACTTTGTTTATCAGCTATAAATGAGCACAGGTTTCATTTCCATCTGCACACAGTGTTCAGTGTTGTGGAGCTCAGCCTTACTGTACAGTGAGGAACTGGGGATTAACAGCACATGGCCTCATGGCAGCATCACACAGCGAGCTGCCCGCCACAGACACACGGTGTTGGATGTTGGACTAAATCGCTCCCAAAAACAACAAAGTACTAACCACTGATTGTTCATAGCTGCTCATACTCTCCCTCTCTCTCTATCATTTTGTAGAAACTGCTCTGACAGAGGAGCCCACAGCGACATCACACATACACCCTGTGGGAGAGCATGCAGGCAGGTCCGTGGATGGAGAGCTGATCGCCTTAATTGATCGATCTCCAATCATCCCACCAGCGCCGCGGGGGAGGGATCACTACGGTCAAGCATTTCTTGAGTGATAGCGAAGTATCTGTTTGATTGAATCACCCACTCAGAGCACACAGTCTACAGTAACACCACACAGCCTGCTGCCTTTCCACTGATAGTCCACTGCGCTTGGGCAAAGCCCATTGTTCCGCCCGTCTCAGCTGAGGTGAGCTTCAACAGCTCACAGGCAATTAGTGCACAATCACTACAGCAAATAAATAAACAAACCCGCTGTACTTTGTTTCTAGGAGCCCATCAGATAAATACAGATCATTCACAAACAGCGCTAACAGAGAGAGAGCACTGAGGTCTCTTACCGGCCACAGTGTATCTGTCCATGTAATTGAGGACGTTCCCAAAGCTGAGGATCCCGGCGGCTGCAGCCGGTGAGCGGCATCGGAGCAGCGCGGCGCGGAATTTCTGGCCCGGCTTACAGGGGTGAAGGTCCGGGTTGGATTTCAGTCCGGGACTCATGCTGCCCGACAGCGTGCGCACCTCATCCGAACTGCTGCAGCCCTCGATCTCGCATCCATCGCTCTCCACGCACATTTTCTGGCACGAAAGATCCAGCGCAGAAAAAAACAGAGAATGGAGATGAAGAAAAATAGTTGCACAAGGAGCACAGTCGGCGAAGGTCAGTGATTTCAGCCACTGAATTAGTCGCAGTGAAATTGTCTTAATTGCTGGAGCGCAGGAGCCGCTCTCCTCGGGATCATATTTTGCTGCCAGTGCGCGGTGACGGACGGGTTGTGCGCTCCTTAGTTTTTTTTTCCTCTCGTAAGGACCAAGTGCTGCGAGGGGTGTGACCTGGCTCTAACTCCTCCCCGAAACCCTGCAGCGAATGATGGACCGCACCTGATACTCGGAGATGCCGGGGAACTGAGCGCACTGTGCGGCGGTGGAAACACCTCCGTGTTATTTCTGAAGAAGCTCGCAGTGGTGGGAAATAGGTGGGTGTGATTCTATTAATTGACTAATTTATTTATTTACCCTAATTAAACCAAGGAGGAAAGAGTGTTGAGTGAGAATACATCTATTATTACTGGTGAATAACTGGGTTAATAGAAGTAGGTCACTGAAGCGTCAGAGATCAGAGGAACCACCTCTGGATGATCACAAAAAATAATCTTCACATTTTACTGTTGTATACATTATTTTATACCTGTCAGCATGTGATTGATCGCACTGAGATCCCAGTGCCTGCCTCAGGGACACATATTGTCTCGTGGAAAAATATCCACAGTGTTGAGGGTTAAACAGAATTCAACAAAGTGTGTGGTGCAGATAACCACAGTTATATTCCCACAGGCAGATCTCTCCAAAGAGGAAATGCTCTGATGTGAAGTGAGACTGCAGAGGAAGTCACTCCTCTTTCATTTATGAGGGTGCAGTGCACTCTTATTTTCTCACCTTTTCATGGATGCAAATAAAATATATAGGTTTTATTTGTAGGGTTAGGGTGTGTTGAGCTGTTATATTGGAGAGGGAGTTGACTTAGTGTCCCTTCAAGACTATAATACACACTGATTATTGCTACTGTAAATGATCAGTAAACTGTTGTGGTCAGATGTGGAGGAAGTCTGTGGAGGTGTGTGGGAGTGTAAGATGTCAGTTCACTGAAGCCCACAGTAACTGCTCACTGGACTTTCCCTCCAACAATGGCCTCTGACAGAAGTTCAGCTGCAGTTACAGTTACATCAGTAATGTATCCAGTGTGCTTAGAGCTTGGTCTGTATCATCAGGCTGTCGTAACCAAAAGAATGGGACTGAAATGAAACGATTGGTAATTAAATAATAACGTCCATTGTTGATGAAATGAAGATGTGCTGAACCAACAGCTGCTGGGAACCTGTCCACACTGGGAAAAAAACATTATTCAAGAGAGGTGTACCACCACTACACCTCAGGACAAGTGGCTGTGCTGTCAGACTACCTGCACAAGTCTGAGCTGCTTATCAGTCTCAATCTCCTCTGCACTCATGTGGGAGATGTTTACACAGAAGATATCAGCAGCAGTCCCAGGATGACACAGAAAATAAACAGTTACTGTACGTGCAGCGCTGAAATTTGCATGAGACAACTTCTCATCAGCTGCTGGTTTTCACTCTGACCCAAACGTTACATACTCGGTGCAATACTGACCCAGTGAGTTGTAACAAACAAGTGACAAAGGTTTAGCATTTGCAAGTGTTTTAAATTCATTTTTCTTTAGAAAACATCTTCATCACAATAAGATTACAACAAGCTGTTCAGGCCGCAGCAGCTAATAAAGGACAATGAATATTTATACAGTTGTGCTCATAAGTTTACATTCCCCTGGCAGAATTTGCGATTTTTTGGGGCCATTTTTCAGAGTCAGTGATGAGAGAAAAAACTTTTTTCACTGATGGTTAGTGGTTGGATGAAGCCATTTATTGTCAAACAACTGTGTACTCTTTTTGAATCACAATGACAACAGAAACCACCCAAATGACCCTCATCAAAATTCGCAAATCCTGCCAGGGAATGTAAACTTATGAGCACAACTGTATCCTACTGGTTTATCTGTGGCATGTGGTTACAGAATAAACCAAAGAAAATAATCACCTGGTTTGGCTAAAGGAAGTTGAACACAGTGCAGCTGAATCTGTCCTAACCACTGTCTTTCACTAACATGTGGACAGTGAAGCTGTTGATTAATAACTGCAGGGACTTGTTCTCCACAGTCCCATACAGACTCTTACTGATGCTGCTCAGAGACGACTCAGCACTGAGTCCAATAATGTCTTAAATACCTCTGAGGAAGCCGTGCTGCCCTGTAACACTGGGTTGTTTTACCATGTAAAATATTACACAGCATTCACAGCTAGGTGGATTTTCAATGACAAACAATAGTGATGATATTGGCACCAGAGCTGTTGAATAGAAAGGTGTGTGAATGACTGGGAGAGGTCCAAATCCTGCAGATCAGTGCTTCTGAGCCATCTGTCAGTAATGAGCCAGAACATCTCCAGGTAATTGTTATCTCTCCTCTATTGTGTACACAGAGCTGCTTCCACATTTCCAGGCCAGAATCTCAAAGTATAGATGGGATGATGAACTATATGTCCCAGAGGCCCGTGTGGTGACTGTGGGACCCTGAACCAAAGCGTCTGATGGAGTTTGAACAGAAAAGTGCAAGAAAAGTGGATGTGTTGTTGATTTAACTTGAGGACAGAGTTCAGTGTAAGAGTGAAGGGGGGCGTGCCGACAAGTGGAGGTTGATTTTGCTGAAAGCCAAAGGGGACATTGACCATTATGCTGCCTACCAATGACTGACAGACATCCCGGGAGGTTTTCTTCTGTCCTATACCTCACGTGCTCTGAGTCGCAGCAAAATAAAATGCTACTGGGAGTCAGTATTTAAACTGGTGGAAATCTAAACAAAGTCCAGGGGGGAGGGAGGTGGTGGGAGATGAGGGAGGCTGTGTGCTGGCCTCAGTGGGAGACCGGCTGGGTGCTGGGCTGGCTGTGCTCTGCAGGCGTTTGGCACTGCCAGGGTATCAGAGCTGAAGTCTGATGCATTCACTGAGTTGACCTGTATTGTTTTATTTAGTCTGCAAATGTGAAAGTTCGGCCTGCAAAGTCCCTCATGCCAGATTTGCAGAGCAGCTTTCACAGCAACCACAGCATAACTCTGATGTCTGAACATCCTGTGTGCGTGAATCTGGGCAGTATGATGCAAACAGTGAAGCCACACAAACACATAACGATCAAGTGATACCGACAAGGATTTTGTAACCGTGTTCAGCATCAGAGACAATGCAGGAAAACAGAAGGGGGCCAAACCAGGCAGTGGTCTCATGCAGAGGAGCTTAGGAGGGAGCCCCAGTAAACAGTTGTTCCCATCTCCCTCTCTGGAGCCCCCAGCTCCCCCTCTTTCTTTGGCATGTGTTTGATATGCTGGTCGTGTCGGTGGGATCCTGTGTGTTTTTCCAGCGTACAGAAAGGCTCGGTGGGCCTGGACCTATCTCTGGCGTTATGCTGCTATGTGGCTCGGAGCCACTGAGTCACTGCCCCAGCCTTCCTTCCTGTCTCAGCTCAGGGCCGAGCCTCCCAGTGCAGGATGGGAGATAACCTGCTAATCGCAGGGCCCAGCGGCTGCAGGATGATAAGGCCTTTTTCTGCCCATAAAGTTTAAATGTCCCTCTGACACATGTGTCTATCAGCTGAGTGTCTGTCAGCTGTTCTTCTGGTCAACACATTTTCACCACATCATCACATATATTTAGATATTTCCCTTTAACTTTCCAGAAATTATATTTCTCATCTTGGACTGTAATCATTCACACAGTGTTTCCGAGGTAGTAACCAAGTTAGACAGAGTCAGATATCTTCTGAGTTCTGCTTTATTTCGTATATGACGTACATGTGTTTTCTCGCCATTGTCTCATGGAGATGATTTGGTGATAAGTCTTCGGTGAATAGTGATGATGTTTTCTTCTGATTGCTGCTGTTATTGTGTTATCTATTAAATGCTCTGTCTCTCAGTGTTTTCTGGAAATCAAGTGAATTCAAAGTGAAAAAACAACGACTTTTCAGTGTTACAGTAACCACACAGCTGTTTGTGATTCTCCCATTGTTATCTGAATCCTCTGTGTTTACGTTCAGTTAAATATGCACATTTTTCCTTCCTGTACCTCTGAACAGCCTCTGTGTCTGTGGGCATTGTGTAGTCTACAGTAAGGATCCGGAAAGAGAAGAACAGGACCCACAGTGTTTAGTTCAGCTGAGGAAAAATAACAGCAGTACATTGGTGCTGCTGAGTCCATTTTAACATGTTGCATTTCTAAAGATGGAGGCTTGAAGTCACACTTCAGCCAAACAACCAAAGACCATATCCACCACTTCTGTTCAGTGTCTTTTTATCAAAGTCCTGATCAGAACTAGAAAAGGTTTGGTGATATAACATCCTGTGTAGTTTACTGGGTTGCATTTTGTCTCAGTGACTGCCAAACTCTTCATTTCTTAGATCAGGCAGCAGTACTACAACATGAGCGTCTGTAACAGTGAACTATCAGGCAAGAAGACAAGAGGGACTAAGCTGTTTGCATCGACACCTGGAGGACGGTGAGTTTGACACTGATGTCTGGTGGCTTCAGACCACCCCTGTCCTCACATACATTTGTTGTTGGAGCCGGTGCTGTCTCTGCTTCGACCAGCCTTGACATGGTGGCTCTGCCGTCCTGTGACCTCCTGACCTGTGGACTGTCTGTGACTGTAGCTTGCAGGAGCCCCCGCCATGCTCCTCCAAACTGGAGCAGTCTGCAGCAGAGCAGCTGAGGATTTGAATAGATCTGGCCTGATGTCTCCACTCCTCCGAAGTGTGATCTGGGGGCTGTAATGTACAGCACAGCAGCAGGAGGCTCAGAGACAGCAGCAACTAAATATAGTGTTCAGGGGCAGAGACGGCGTCTTCTATCTGCTCGTTTAATTATTTATTTGACAGCTCCATCCAAGTTGGACTCCTTGGACCTGGGTCATCAGTCTCAGTTCATTTGTCTGGGAGGTAAAACCAGCCCAGACTCCACTGCCTGCCTCAATATTTCCATGCCGATCTCTTTTGTTTGTATCATTTTCCTCCAAATCATTTTTCATGCAGCTTAAAAACTCCTTCAAACGCTGCCTAATTAGAGAAATTGGAGTTGCTGTGTAGCAGAAGCCGACCGGCAGCGAGGCACAGATCAGTGTGGTGCTGCAGCTCATATTTATAGGCTGCATGCGTCTTTGTAATTACCCTATTGCCAAGGCTGTGTCTGTGAATCAGCTCTCTCCAGCCCAGCGGCCGGCAAACCTCTGAAACAGGAATGCTAAATACATAGGACCAGAAAGTGCACATGCCATTATAGGGCAAACCTCAGAATTGGCTGAGTTTCCGTTGGAGTCTACATTTTGTGCTTCTTGCTCAACAAAAGCATTTTTTGTTGCTGTGAAAACACTAGAGGGATCTACTTTACGTCCTTGTGTAAAAGACTTGTATTGATACACTAATATTGATATACAGAGTCGGCAGAAAATAGATTTTCACTTGTGTTTCCTTCTTTGGCTTCAAACAATCTCCAACAACAATTAACAATTTCTAAATGTGTCTGTGTGAACCCTCCCCTCAACAGTCCAATCAACACATTTCTTTTGTTCTGGTGTCACCTTTCCAATACACTCTGCTGTGTGTGTGTGTGTTATAACACAACAACCCAGCAGCAACACACAAGTACAAATCATTCTGTTTTTGTTTTCGTTGCAGTTAAATTTGAAATGTGTCCTTTCTAAAGCCACGAAGGCCGACATGATGTAATTTTCCAAATAAGTGACAGTGCAGAGGGTGGAGAGGGCTCTTCCTCCCTGTGATGTCATGTCACTGCAGCAGTTCGATAAGGACAGAGCGCAGCTTTGCATCCACAAATGTGTTTTGACTTCTCTTATCAGTGCTCTGTGGCTGATCTGTGGAGGGGTGAGAACAGCAGATACACTGTCTCTGCTCTTACAGTAAATGTGTGAGATGGACACCAGCCATTTGTAGTTATTAATGACACCACAGCAGCATTCTGATTGACACCGTCTCCCATGTTGCCTGCATGTCCTTTTTGCGTGACTGAAACACTGCTGTGTAAACACCGACTGTATCCGCTCTCCCCGGCTCCTGGCTCCCTCATTGATTGGCCCGGACAATTTATTAGCCATTGTGACAGTTTCCTGCACAGCCGGGGTCGACAGGGGAAATGGAGAGGTATGCAGATAAGTGCTGTGAAACATGCCGCACAATACCTATTGTGTTTTAATCACAGGTTGAACTGTTACCTCCAGAGTGTTTTCCACATACCTTTCAGTGTGCGTGTGTGTTTGCTTGTTATTCAAAATTTCATGTCATGGTGCCCGATCTATTCCCCCAGCCACTGAGTGATCACATCACTTCTGGAAAATCACATTCTTTAGGCTGAGATGTTCAAAAACAAAAGGAAATACCAGCGAATTCCACAATAAAGCAATGAAACCTTTAACAATGGCTTAGCGTCCTTGAACTACAGCTTTCACGCATGTGTAAATGTCACATCCAGTCAACAGTTTCAACACTGCAATAGGAAATGTTTGGACAGAAATCAGCAATAAACTCAGGTACAATTCCACTTCAGCCGTGTGTGCAGTGGTTATTGAGGCTAACTAACAATATGATGACACTGCAGCCCAATTACTGCATGACCCTGTACCTGAGAGTGACAGGAGCAATGACCTTTGACCTCTGGTTGCATGGTTTTACTCCAAAACAATGGGGGCATGCAGTCACATGCAGCTGTTAGGATATTGCCGGAGGGACATTGGTCACCTCTGCAGCAGCTGTCTGAACAGGTTAGAAGCTGATTGACGGCCGCTGTCACAGAGGGTGTGTAAATACTCCCTGTTTGTCTGGTCTGTGAGCAGCAGCCGAGCCTGAGATGAGGATTGTTGGTACTGATCATCTTCCATGAACTCAGCAGAGGTCACAGGCTGACACTTCAGGAGTCAGTGAATATCAAAGGCTCTGTGGTTCAACAGCAACACATCTGCACTGTGGAGGGGAGTGTGTCACTGATACTGATGAGGAGGTTCTCCATCACCTGGGATGAATGTTATTAATGTAGCAAAGGGTTCATATCTGTGCAGATGTCAGTACTTTGTTGTGTTATGTTCCTATCACCGTCCTGCATTAATTCAACACCTGCCTTTACTGTCCAGGATGACAAGGGATCATCCAGGAAAGGACAATGGAAAGGTGGTGTTAAAACATGTTCTCCATATGTTTTTATATTGTATAAATGCACATACACAACTATTGTCATCATATTTCTTTTGAAAAATACAATAATTCAAAGTAATAACTAACAGATGCTGAGTCTGTCGTCTAGGTGATTGTATTCATTCTGCCAGATAACTTGCTGTGACCATGTCCTCACACTGGGATAGTAGGGTTACACATATACTGTATATCAGACTGTACTGGAGCGCTAACACTGCATTGGTGTTAGTGTAGTAAAGACCTGGGATGGATCGTGTCCATGCATTAGTAATGTGCTGAAAACACCACAACAATGTGATCTGAGTCAATAACAAAGGAATGAAGCTTTTCATTTCTGCATGAATAATGCATGTGTGCATATAAATATATAGATACAGACGTATATCTATGGGGACACACACACACACACACACACACACACATTCAAGATTCAAGATTCAGTAGATTTATTGTCATGTGCATAGTGAAGAACAGCTGTTACACCGTACACTGAAATAATTACCACCAGAAAAGATCATAGAAATAAAAACTAACACTAATAAATAGTAGGGTTATTTGCATTTATTTATAGACATGGCAAGGCATGTGACATTAACAAAAGCTCAACTATTAGATCTGTAAGAAAAGTCAGTCAGTCAGTCATCTTCTAGACCTGCTTGTCCACACTTGGGTCTCAGGGGTCTACTGGAGTCTATCCCAGCTGTCATCAGGCAGGAGGCGGGGCTAACACAGAGATAAACAACCATTCACACTCACACTCACACCTACGGTCAATTTAGTTTGATCAATTCACCTAATAATCCTGTCTTTGGACTGTGGGAGGAAGCCGGAGTACCCGGAGAAAACCCACGCATGCACAACTCCACACAGAAAGGCCCGAGCTGAGATTCGAACCCTGAACCTTCTTGCTGTGAGGCACAAGTGCTAACCACTGCACCACATGTAAGAAAAGCATTATTTAAAAAACAATGTAATTAAAACAGCAATATAATTAAAGAGCAATATAGGCACAAGCACATGTGTATAATACCAGAACAGTCAGACACAACTGAAATTTGAGAAATATGTCCAATAATTGAAAAAAATGTGCAACTTTTGAAAAATATGCAGAGTCTGCATTGTGCAAAAAAGGTGAATATGCAACATGTATAGTTATGGTTTGACCATGAGAAGGTCAGAGTTCACAGTTTAACAGCCCGAGGAAAGAAGCTCTTCCTGTGTGTGTGTGTGTGTGTGTGTGTGTGTATTTCCCTATTAACTTCTTCTTTGTTACTAAAACCATCATTATCTATAAAGACAATATTAACAGTTGGTCCAGCTGGGTATCGCACTTTGCTTTCTAACAGCAGTGCTAATTACTTCCATCTGTTATCATTACAGTGTAATAGTGCTGCTCTCCACACAGGGATAATAAAGATGATTACAGTGGATCTGCACACTACCTACATACAAACATCAACACATTACAGCAGCTCTACTGGAGGTCTCAGTGAACATCTGGGAAATCTATTGTCTCTCACTAATGGAGGACAACAGACAGTAATGCAGCTGTGCCATCTAGTGGACAAAGTCCTTAAATAGACAGACACTTAGTGACCCAGGTGCATGGACAACACACAGTCGGAGCGTGAAGACACCTCCCAACAGGATCCACTGAAAGAGGAGTGGAGGCAGATTTATCAAATGTATTTCCAGTAAATACAAATTGGACAATGAAGATCCTCCATCTTTATAAATTCATTATGTGCATAAGTTGTGGTCCTGCCCAAGGCCCCTCTGGTCCTCATTAGGAAGCAGCAGCTGCATGTAGGCTTCAGGAGGGGTTAATGTGATGCTCCTCATTGTGGCTGCAGTGTATTGTGATGAGGGATCTGAGCTGCATGGACAGGCATCAGCAAAAGTACGAACTGAACCCGACCATGTGGAAGTTTTTCTGGATACTTGGTACATTACATGAGCCTCTTTATCTTCTGCTTGAAAACTCCAGTCCACTATAGACCTGGAAATACTGAACTCTGTACTTGATTACTTCATATGACTGAAGTTACTGGTGGTAATCAGAAAAAAAATATGGTTCACTTGTAAATTACAACCAGTTGCTCAAGGCTAAAAAAAAAACTCTCAAACTTTGATCTATTAAACAAATAGATCAGAGTTTTTTGGGCCTTTAACCATTTCCAAAGAAACCATAAGCCCCATTGACTTTCAACGTTTGTGGACGAGTGTCCTCTCAAATACTTCATTTAGGTAACCATGGGGGTCCAAACAGGTACAAAAAACTCTCCAGTATGACAGCAAATACTAAGAAACAAAGATCAGTTGTGTAACTAAAAGATATTTTTTGCTTTCTCCTTTCCATGAGTCACTGCATCACCTCCTCACTGCATCGTTTGACCCACGGGAGGGACTAGCTCAGGGGTGGGATATCCTGGTCCTGCATGTTTTAGACCAGGGGTGGGCAATCCTGGTCCTTGAGGGCCCCTATCCTGCATGTTTTAGATGTTTCCCTCTTCCAACACCTGATTCAAATGATCAGGCTCTTTAGCAGGCTTGTGCAGAGCTGGATGATGAGCTAATTATCTGAATCAGGTGTGTAGGAAGAGAGACACATCCAAAACATGCAGGATAGTGGCCATCGAGGACCAGGATTGCCCACCCCTGGACTAGCTCCTTAAGTTGGGAACCACTGGACCAAATTATGCAACTTAATGTGACATAGTCAAATGCAGCTCTTCTCGTGCTTGCTCTGTGGTGTCTCTCTGTTTCTCTCTGTATCTTCATCGTGTTCACCAGCCTTTCTCATCCATGCTAAGATCCAGTTTGCAATCAAACCTGAACTACACCAACGTCTCTAATCACCTGCAGTCTGTGCTCGACACACCGTTTCACCGCCTCACCCACCCAGCAGGACTCAGGATTTGCAGCCTCCCTGTCTTTTTGCTGAGGTATCACATTATTTTATTATCTGTTCAGATGAGAGGTAAAATTCATTGAGGCAATTAGCAATTCAGTAACATTTCACTGTCATACTCACTAACACACAGAGCCATTAGACCCTGTGACAAAACTTAACATCCAATTTCCTTATAGCACTTCTCAATTATAACTGAAGCAATTAAATTAAATCAATTTTCTTATTTAAAATGCACATTAAGGTAAAGAATAATAAATGGCATGAAAATACTGAAGATACTTAAGAATCTTACATTTTCTAATCAATTTTCAAAAGATTGTTACAGGTTCACTTCATTTTTAATGATATGTAATATCTGTACATTAAAAGTACAATTAGGCTGCTGTGGTGAATACTTACAGCAGCAATTACAGCAGCTGACATTTCACTAGCATCAGTTTCTATCCAAACCTTTTCATGTTAACATATGATTTGGGAAAAACAACTGTACACTTATTTCTAAAAGGCTTTAATGATTGAAATTACAGTTTGCTCCCCAGTGCGGGCCAGAGACACTGAGTCTCACCTGGTAAAAAGACCAAACAACTGTGACTCTGGTACTGGTGGTAGAGCAGGTTGCTTTTGAATTGTAAGGTTGCGAGTTTGATCCTCAGCTCCTCCTGTCCACAAGTCAAAGTGCCCTTGGGCAAGACACTGAACCTTAAGTTGATCTTAGTGGAGGCTACTGCCTTGCTTGGTAGCCATTAATTTGGGACCTAATGTCAAGAAAGCGCTTCATAAATGTACTCCATTTATCATTTACATATATGAGAACCTAATACTAAATAAACTTTAAAAAAAACTGAATAAAATCATCTGTACTGACAATGCAAAATGTTGGTTAATGCCCCAGCTGTTTTTAAGATAAAATGATATTTCAGGATCACTCAGAGAATCAGCTCTGTGTCGTCCCAGTTGACAGATGTGTCTTCCCACCTTGTTTGGATGCAGAGCTCCACTGCAGGAACCAGACCAGGGTCACATCCTGACCGCTCAGGGTCAACTTTCCAACAGAGACAGTGAGGTGGATCTCCTCCTGTTGATTGGCCATGTCATATCTCTGATGTCTGTCATAACAGTAGAGACCCATCTCCAGACCTTGGTCCTCATTGGTCAACAGCTCCCTCTGCAGGCCAACCAGCACACTGAAGTAGCTTTCACTGCACACCACCCAGATGGGGGAACAGGAAGTCTTCAGGTAAGCTCCTTACAGATGTTATAATGTTTAAACAAGGACAGCAGGCCAGGGTCACAGAGGCCTTTGATTCCTCTGAGCAGCCGACCTGTCCTCACCACACCACACAATACCACACCTCACCTCACCACACCACTCACCTGCTGCACACAATCCTCAGTCTCACCTGGCCTCCACACTCATTCACATCTGATCTACTTACCAGTAACATGCCAGCTTATTACCAGAAGTTAACACACACACACACACACACACACACAGATAGATAGAAGTGATACAGGAACAACATTAGTTTGCAATTTTATTATTTTTATCATTTAAAAAAAAAAACAACTGCATCCACTTGAAGTATACAGCAGAGTGCCAGTGAGATGGGAGGTAATACTGTATGGATGTTAGCATGACTTCCAGTCTGATAGGACCCTGAGGATTTGCAATGAAAAAAAAAAAAAAATTCTGACTTTAAAACAGTAAACGAGTGGGCATGTCATTTCCTAATGGTCTTGTACAAACTGAAAATGGCAAATTCCTGAGTTGCCTGTACAATGAACCCGACTTGAACTGACTTGAACTGTAGACAAAACCCTTTAAGCCTGAGAGAACCAGTAAATACACAAACATCTTTTTTACACAGCATTTGATGGTTATCCAAATAGCAAGTGGACAGCAGGGCCACTGGACTTGACAGTTATGGTAAGAAGATGTTTCAGCATCCAAGACATCTCTGCAGTTCAGAACTGAATGAGGCTCAGACGCAAACAAAGAAAAACATCTTCAGGAATCTACAACCAGCATCCTTTGGCTAACCATCACCTGGGTGACTGAGAAATGTTCACAGTGTGACCTGGTGTAGAAACAGGTTTTCTTTGCTTATATCATCAGTGGCAGGGTGTACAGCAACAAAAACGTGCAAGTACATCCTGTTCTCCACTCCTGTGGTTTTTAACTTAACTTCAAATATACACATAAATACTTTATATCATAATATTATTTATTTTGTTCATCATCACTCATTTGTCTTGTTGCTCAGCTCCATGGAAGGTTCAGGTGCTGCATCCTGCTGTGGTTTGAAATCATCTGGGAAAACACACACACACACACACACACACACACACACACACACACACACACACACACACACAAAGCCATGTGAACATTTTAGATTACAGCAGCGAGCACTCATCGTTAGAGACACAGTATCAGTGTGTGTACATGTCGCACCGTGTGAGAACTTATCCACTCAGGTGATGCAGACTAAGTTGTCATGTTGTGTAGTGTAGTTGTCTCATGCACCACTCAGCAGTCCAATAGGACTGAAAAAATGAGGTCAGTTCACATCCAGCTGACAGGGACAATGTTGTCTTTATGAGGTTTGGCCCATCTCTGCCTCTGAGTGACCAGAGCAGCAGACTGACACTGTGTTGTTGGGTTTGTGTGCAGATGAGGGGAATTTGTTTTTAACTGCATATAAGGAGAAGACCTGTATCTTTTTTCAGTGAGTGAGAACAGAGGACTATTGTTCAGACAGAGGTGGATACTCCAGCATGTGTGTGACACAGATACTAACAAACTAATGGTGAAAATGAGTGTGACAGAGAGTCAGCTTCAGCAGAGCAGAGTTTGCAGAGTCGGGTTTGAGTTGGTTTTGTTGTGTTTGCTGTTGCATTACCTTCAACCAGCTGCTGAACTGCTTTCCTGTCTTCAGTGATGTAGAAGGCAGTGATGAGGAAAAACACTCCGCCCACAATCCCCATAAACGGGCAGAGCAGGAGACTGTACTTCAGACTGTGGAAGCTCCAATCATAGGTCTCAGGTTTGGAGGCACGAATAGCATCAGAGATCTGCCGGTGCAAAAGTGCATTAGTGACCAGTGACAGAAGAAAGCGGTTTCCTCAGGCTTTAAACTGTGCAGCTAAATGAAGGGAAGACGGTGTGAATGTATAAACCTGTTCTCACCACTCCTAACAGGTAAGGACTCCCTGCATCGCCCAGGAGATGACCAAATGTGATCTGCAGAGCCTCGGCTGTCGCCCTCCTCGTGGGAATAACAACATACTGAAACAAACAACTGGTTAGTTTGAAGGTTGCAACAGAGTGTTTGATGCTGTGATTCCTAAAAGGCACAGTCCAACTCACCAGGAGGATATCAGCCAGGACAGCCCAGTTCAGTGAGAGCAGTAACTCACCAAAGAAAATAAATACCTGAAATGAGACAATCAAGACACTCAGTGAGCAACTGAACATTTAACTGTTATTCAGATGTCACTTAATGACCCTGGGTTTACTCAGTGACTTATCAGGAGCAGATGATCATCTCTCTCGTCTGGATATGAAACATCTCGACTAGAATTTAAAACCATGTGCAGTGGATTCCAGAAATCCTTCCCCTCCAAGCTACTGTTTGTGTCCAGTTGCCATAGTGAACTACTGGTCTTAGAGAAAGATACAGGTTTGTCTCTTACATAAGTGGCTGGGATGCTTGCTGATGCCACGAAGATGGTGATAAAAAGGCAGGGCACTGATCCCAGCATGCCCACTGCACAGATGAGCGGGTCTGCATTTGGCACATAATCCCTGAACTGTCTTGATAAAGTGGTGCCGATGCTGCCTCCCAGTATGCCTGTTGCCACGGTCACAGCGCCGAAGATGTAACTGCACAGGGCACAGAGGTGGACAGCTTCATTAACACTCTGCAGACATGTTGAAGGGCGACGCAAATGAAAGTGATGCGGGCCAAAGGTCGTTGCAGCACCTGTCTGTGGCGTCGCAGGGCTCTTTGGTGCACGGTGGGCGGAGCCCCTGAGTCACATGAGCTCTGGACAGAAAAGTAGGCAACCAGAAAGCCAGGGCTCCGGTGAGGAAGGCCAGAGCCGTCACTCCCAGTGTTGATCCCACATAACTCTTACTGCAATCATGGGACACAAACAAGAAGATCAGAAAAACGTTAATTGAAAATCATATTGCTGTTCACTTAAAGGACTGATGGGAAGTATTAGTATTATGTGTATTAAGTATCAAGATATCAGCTGTAAAATCCTGCAGAAATCATTAAGTGTTTATGTGAAATATGAAGATTTTTATTCTTGTTTTAATCAGATTTATTATTAATCCAGTATTAGTTCCCACAGCCTACTTCTTCAGAAGATACTTGACATCCTCCAGGTAAGAGCTCTGCCCTGTAACCCCCCTCCCAAGGGTCTCCGCAGCTCCTCTGGGTGGGTTAGGACACAGGAAGACCATCAGCACGAGTCCCACTAAACCCATGATGGGCGTAATCTGATCGCACAGAAAGAAAACAATAAGATATCAATCACTCTGTATCGATTGGTGCTTGTGTGTTACTGATTTTTTAAAAATGTTCTCACCCTGAGAGCCCAGCGCCAGTCCCCTGTGAGAGCAGCACTCCCTGCCCCAACTATGTAGCCTAGACCACTGACAACACAACACAGCAGAAACTAGCTTAGCATTCAGTGATGAACAAGTAAAGTTTTTCAGCCCACAAACATTGACCTGCAGACTCTGGCTGGATCTAATGTCACACTGCTGCATAGTGAAACACCTGCACTGAGGTCAAAGCTTAAACAGAGTTACAGGACATGTTGGAAAACCTCAGGATTTAGATTTTAATTAATGCATAAAAACACAAAGAAAAAACTAAACACTGTCTTCACTTACCTTCCAACAGGAATGAAGATGTAGAAGATGCAGATCATGATGCTTCGTTTGCCCCCAGTAAAGAGGTCTCCTATGATGGTGGGAGCCACGGTGGAGTAGCTGGCCTCCCCCACACCGACCAGTGCTCGCAACAGAACAAGAAGCCAGAATTGCTGAGAAGATGCAGAGAAACATCAACACATATTTATTTCCAAGAGGAACTAGAGAGTCCTCTTTGGTCCTTCGTGTTGAGGTCTATGTAAACAGATTGGGAACATATTTGGTATTTATTTTTTGACTGAAGTAACATTTGTATCTACAGATGCAGGAAATAGTAAATGGAGGTAACTTTGCCCCCGCGGGGTCAGGATGCACCCTCGCTGAGGAGGGAATGAATTCAAGTTGATTGAGGTATCTTACAGGATGATATCAGTGTGGCTGTCTGCCAGCTGAGGCTCAGCAGAAGCTGATGCATCAGGACAATCATGCTAAACTAAATCTACTACAGAAAGAAGATCAACAGTCCTCCTGTTGGAGTGGCGCCGATCAGGGTCAACTTCCTATTTCTATCAGCACTGGAAATGTTGACGTGTGAGTTCAGTAAAGATACAGAATTGTAATTGTTCGTATGTTATTAGTTTGAGTATATTCTGATTGTCTATTCTCACAACCTGACTTTGAAGATCAGATCACATTTAATGACACATTAATGCAATTACATCTTTGCCACAAACAAGCATGTTTACAGCCCTGCAGACTAACCTACACACCTCCATGTAATGCTGAGAGCCAGCCGACTGACGACTGAACAACAGAGGAAGGAACATGGGTAACAGCAGGGACTGACATCCTGTGACCTCTTGCTTATTTCTTGTTTCTTGTAAAGTGTATGTGAACACATGTATTTCACACCTACCGACCCGGTGACAAAAGAGCTGGCGGCTGCAGTCATGAGCCACACACTCAAACCAGCAATCATGATGTATTTCCTGTTGTAGCGGTCGCCGAGGTAACCAAACAGAGGAGCCAAAAGTAAGAAGCTGCAGATGAAAACTGTGAATGTAATGAGAAAGAAATTAATTCCTTTTCTACAGTAATTCATTTATAAAGACTTCTGGAAACTCACTGATGAAATGAACTAATTTTGAAACAAAACATGCCACATTTGATAAGTGCTCTGTAATCCAGTTGCAGCACATGTTGCACAAGTTTATCTTAAGTAATGGAGGGTGAAATAACGAGGACCATAACGAGCTGTAGACAGAGAGTGTGTGTGTGTGTGAAGGTGATGTATCATCATACCTGTCTGCAGAAGAGCAGCTGTGCTGTCACTTATATGAAAGAAGGCTTGAATGTTGAAGAGGACACCTGACCACAAACACAGTTGATTGTAAGTCCTCCATATTAAAGGAAGTTAACAGTGTGTGTTGGTTTGCAGTGATGTCATGTGTACACAAGAGATCATCCAACCTGCTATTGTGTACCGTTCCATGTAGTTGAGCAGGTTGATGTAGCAAAGCACAGCTATGGCTATATAAGCACGTCGAGGTGATATGGCTGGGGTCTCTACTGCATTTGGTGTGAGTGATGCAAGGCTGTTTACAAACGAGCCATAATGCAGACCAGAGCCAGAGCCCACACTCCAGCGAGGTGCTGGACTGTCCTGGACGGATGTCACTGGTCCTTCTGGCTCCATGGTGAGCAGCTCCGTCTGCACCTGAGAGGGGAGGCTGTGAGGCCGAGGGATAACGTTACTGGATGTGCACAGTATTTTACAAACAAGGTTTTTTTTTTTTTGAAAGCTCAATGAAGATCAGCAACAGAATTATAGTGGAGATGAAGTCTGGGCAGCAATCACAAAAAGAGACCATCTGTGTCACACTGTAAATTCATCACCTCATGAGAAATATAACACAATCATTGTTGGGTGTGGAGCTCAAGCAATGTCCAAGCATGACCCAGTTTAAAAAGCGGTACAAACACATGGTTTTCACAGGGTACAGGGAGGAAGAGGGGCGTTAACATTCACTGAACATTTATTTACTTTCTTTTTTTACACTACTTATTTTCCTTTCTTTGCAATTATGTCTATATGTAAATATGTATGTATATGGGTGATTAATTAATTGTTAATGGTGGGGTAGTGGAGAAAGGGGTAGGAAAAAAATAAGCTTATGCTTCATCCTCCTCCTTTTCGAACATGTGACAGTTAAAACCGTTTGCGTTGTTTCGACAGTTTCTTTTGTTTGTTTGTTTGTTTGTTGTTTTTAACACATGTTCGAAATAAAGCATTGAATGAATGAATGAATCATTTCTAGCACAATACTTTCTCACATGTTGCTTTTGAAGGCCTGTGTCCTACAGGTAATCTTGTTTGGAGAATCAGGGAAACTCAGATAACACAGTTTGTGGAAACACTGTAGAAACACTTCTTATGACACAAAAGGCTGTTACACAACAGGGAAGAATAAATTGTTGCAGTTATGTCAAAACAACAGAAAAAGAAGAAGGAGGCCGTGTGGTAAACTTTTCTTACAACACCACAGAAACATGGTTAAACCGGGGTTATAGTGTGACTATGGAAACAGTTTAAAGTGTGTTTTATATATATATTCACTACCATTCAAACGTTTGGTCGTCCAATGACAACACAGAGCGTGTACAGACAGAGGATCCACCAGCTGCTTCCACATGTCTGACTCTGACTCCATATGTTTTAGACTTGAACAGGATGAAAACACTGGTGTCTCCTCCCACTGTCAAACACAGGAGAGGCAGACGTATGATCTGATCTGCTGCTTCACAGAATATTCACCTTCATACACCCTGATGTTTTGGTTGCTGTAAGTGTTCAGTTGTATTTTACATATGTTCTGATTCTTGTTTTCAGTAAAAGTTGGTCAAACGGGTTTTTATAGGGTGACCTCAAACTTTTGAATGGTAGATGATATGTTAAGAATACAGACAAGACTATGGGTGGACAACATATATATTTGCATACTAACAAGATAAGAAATCATCAAAACATCATAAATACAAGTGTTAAAATGTTAAAGGTGGAGTCTGGCTTTGGGCTGTGACACTGTGCTCACAGAGCTCACAGGCTTAAAGGTTAGAGAGTCTGCAGTGGCAACAGTGACACTATTGTGCACGAAATCCTTCCTATAAACAACATAGTGCTGCACAGTTTTACTGTTAAAGCTTCGACTGCAACAACCAAAGATCTGGCTGTTATGGACGCAGGTATTACCCCTCAGCTGTTAAAACTGTGTGAAATAAATAATAATAATCATAGAATACACTCACATCCTCAGTGATGTTGCTTTTCTTATTAAGTCTCCTCAGTTCAGTCCATATTCGCAGATTTGCAGTAGTCGGAGAACAATGTGGATCTGAGTGTGTCTTGAAGAAACAGACAGAAGCCGTAGCTTTACCAGGACCAGAGATATATTAAGTTAGCAACAGGACCAGCCCACTCAGGGTTGGTCACATGCTCCCACACAGATCTTTCACTGTGATGCAATGTTGCAAACAGGCCAAATGTCATCTTCACTTCTCTCCTGTCTTCTTAATCAGCAGGAAATAAACCAATAATATCAGAAATCATTATAAATTATTGTCTTATTATAAAATTTTGGAAGGTTCACACACACACACACACACACACACACACACACACACACACACACACACACACACACACACCTCTCACATGTATGTA
>OOFC01033458.1:0-10739 GCA_900323345.1 Pseudochromis fuscus | reverse complement strand
CACACACACACCCCTCTCATTATAGTATGTCACACTAAATCTGACCTAAAATACATTTGAATTTAATTTAATCACATGAAATATGATCATAACTTGGGTATCCTCTAAGAGAGCAAAGAAAACTGTAGCTTTGTTGTTTCTCTTTGATTCCCAGTGACATGCAACTAATTCCTATTTATAAAAATAGTTTAATTGTATAAAAATGCTTAATGACCACAATAAGGGAAGTTGTGACTATAAAGATTAGTGCCTTCTCGTGCACATAACTTGTGCCTTTTTCTGCAGATGTATAAATGATGTTAATATAATTTCTTTAACATAATTATTTTTTAAAGTTCATTCTTTTTTTTACCTTCATCTTCATGAACTTGTGCCAAAAAAACATCAAACAACCAAGTATTCAAAAGCAAGTACAAGTTCATCAAACACACAAACTGTATTTATAGAAATGAGCGAGCACCACCTCAGCAACACTTAGTGATTATGATCTACTACTTAGTTTCCTCCTTTCCCCTAAAAAACAAGTGAGAACATTTCTCACCTTTAGCTCTAATTAAAAACAGAAGTTACCCTCACGTAGATGAAGAGAAAACTGTCACACTGTGCTTCAAATTTTTAATCCTTATTATTGCTTTTCAACACTTTGTTTTTATTAGTAGTGTGATAATTTTTGCAATTACTTGTTATATCTTTAGTGGCTGCAGAAATTGTGCTGGTGAAACATGTCTTTCAATTCTGGGAGGATAACCTTAGTTGCCACCATCTGCTGTCAGCTCTGATTATTACAACCAGTACAAGGTCTATTATTAAACCACTTCAGCAATGCAGACCTCTTTATAGGGGCTTAACCATAGCTTCTGTGTCAACTAAGTTATTGTATGGGGGAAATTATAAAGAAAGAAACCCACAAACCCTTCAAATATACACACTAAAAATATTGACCAAGAACTGAGTCAATATTAGACTAACTAAAAACGTGGTTAATTTAACTAAGTGACATGGATTGTCTTTTACGTAAAATGTTGGGGTTTTTTTTTGTTTTGTTTTGACCCCAAATGTTGTTGTTTTTAGCCATCATTTTGTTGTTTTTACCCAAATTTTGTTGTTGTTTTTTAATCCAACATGTGCTTGTTTTCACTCTGTATTTTATTGTTTTTATCAAGTACTTTACCCACCAGATAAAATTAACCTTTCTTACTGGGTTAAATGAACCCAGCATAACATTAGTCTAATTCACAGGTGTCAAATCGGTGCCATGGAGGCCAAGACCCTGCAGGTTTTCTTTCCAACCAGCTCCTGAAGCAGGTGATTTTAATGATCAGCACCTCCTTCAGTTTGAGGAAAGGAGCTAATCAGTGTGATCAGCTGCTGGAGAGATGGTTGGAAAGAAAACCTGCAGGGTCTCGGCCCTCCATGGCATGAGTTTGACACCTGTGCTCTGGACCATCAGCATCTAGACCAGGGGTGTCAAACTCATACCATGGAGGGCTGAGACCCTGCAGGTTTTCTTTCCAACCATCTCTCCAGCAGCTGATCTCACTGATGAGCGCCTTACCTCAAACTGAAGGAGGTGTTCATGATTAAAATCTAGAAAGAAAACCTGCAGGGTCTCAGCCCTCCATGGCACGAGTTTGACCCCCCTGGTCTAGACCAGGGGTGGGCAATCCTGGTCCTCAAGGGCCGCTATCCTGCATGTTTTGGATGTGTCCCTCTTCCAACACACCTGATTCAAATGAGCAGGATTGTTATCAGGCTTCTGCAGCTGGATGATGAGGTGATCATTTGAATCAAGAGGGACATATTGTTATCCAAAACATGCAGGATAGCGGCCCTCGAGGACCAGGAATGCCCACCCCTGCTCCAGAGGGCGCTGTCCTATCCCATGTCTTTATTCAGGACATTACTTCATCAGACTCCAAAAATACTTCTGCTATTCTTTCTTCTGTTACTTAATAAATATTTTTCACTCCTTTCAAGTTGATCTTGTCTACACAGTTCCCACATTTGGTTTTTCTGTCAAGTCTCTGTGATGTTATTTCCTGTTTTATTTTGTAGTCTTGTTCCTTGTATGTGTCGGTTTTAGTTTAACTTCCCATCAGTCTTGTCACACCTTTGTCTGATTAGTGTTGTCTCACCTGCTGCTTGATTGTTCTTCCCACCTGTGTCTGATCACTCCTTACCACCCTGTGTGTCTCACTGTCTCGTCACATCATCAGCCTTTCTCATAAGTCTAGTGTATGATCATCACTTTGTTTTTTGGACCTGCCTTATGCTTCACGTTTTGGAAACCATTACCTTTTTTCTGACTGCCTGCCTATGTACCAAACCTTATCTGATTAAAACTGATTTTGCTCGTACCTCAATCTGTGTCTCTGCATTTGAGTCCTCATCTCTGGTTCTGTGGTTCAGGTCATTTTAGAGATATTTACAAGATATTTCTAAGACGTATGGCTGGTGTGGGAATCAAATGTCAGTGGTACACCATTCATAATATAGGATTTCATAGTGTAGCATGTTTGACAGAAAACAACACTGAGTATGGTCACACAAAAATGTGACACAGTTTAGTTATTGTCTAGGACATCTCGATGGTTGGCAAGACATTTTATTTATTTCTCTAAATGTCTAAATCTTAAAAAATCCCAGACTTCCAGGATTGGGAAGACCCTGCTTGACAAGTGTTTCTTTTCCCAGTCTCCCAGTGTCTCTGTCTTTGTCTTCCCATGTCTTTGTGTTGTTGGTATTTGGTTCGTGGTGTTTCCAGCCCACCAGCAGCTTCTTTGGTTTTCCTTACTTAAATGTTAGACAGACCTAAACGTCAGAAACCCCTCCACCTTTCAGACGTTAGCTCAGCTCATTTCTGACACCAGCAATCCAACATTCACGTCCCCCCTCGACTGATCATCTGTGCAAAGGTGAGACAGCTTCACTCTCTGGATCTTTTTCTGTTTGTTGTACAACTGTTGAATTTCCAGGGAAGACTGAGTGCAGCACCATAAAGAGCCGATCTGGATCCTGGAGAGTTGGTGCAGAAATGTGTGTCATTATCCCCTCATGCAGCCTCAGTCCTGCTTCACAAGAGGATTTTCTCTCTGCCTCCAAGTCGAGCTGTTTGGATTCAACACGGCCAAACAGCAGTTTGTCTGAACCAGAAAAATAACATGTTTGTGACATTTCTAATAAGTCAATATATCATCTTTCCAGTGTTTATTACATTTACATAGATGTACAGGACAACCCTGATCATCAGATAACTGTGAGACATCTGTTTCAGTCCTTTGATGATAGGAAACAATTTATACTCATCTGATCAAAGAGAAGAGGATCATCACTCTCATCATGTCCTGGTTGTCAGGTGGAAACTGGACAAACAACTCACTTTAAGGTCTGACTGATTTTGTCCTGGTTTTGGTTTATTTCGATGTTGGTGGTTGTTGTTGGACATGTTGCATCAGAGTTCAGTCGAGCTGCAGCAGAGTTTGTTTAGTGCGCACCAAGGTTGAGATTTCAAATCACTTTTATTTGTGCAAAGACAGAGTAAGTTACAGTGTTATCAATACTCTAAGAAAAAATCATAGACAGCTGTCACCTGCTGGTTTATTTTAAACCTGTCAATAAAGCTAACAACACACCTGCTGGTTAAAGCCTCTTAAATATGAAGATTTTCTGCCTTTCACAATTTGTTAAAACCAAATGTTACCCTGTTGTTTTGTGTTACGATGAAAAACTAAAATAAAATATTTTTAAAAAAATGTTAAAATGTGTGTTTACTTCAGTCTGACTGGTTGTAGCTGAGTCCTCCTGTTTGTCAGAAACATGCAGAGACCTGTAGAGAGGCAGGTGCTGTATTACAGTCAGTTATCCTCCAACATTCACAGAGGATGTTAAACTACATCATACTTTACGACCTGTAGTTTGGTGTTAATCACAAGGTTTTATTCTGATTATCATTTCAAAAGTTGCTTAGTTGGAGAGACTTTATGTGTTTGATAAATAAATAAATAAATGCAGAACCTTAATGTAAATGACATGATTATTAAAAACAAAATCTTTCTTCAAACCAGAGTCTTCTGTGTTTTTACCATGAAACATATGTATATGAGAGATGGACGTAGTCACTGTGACGTCCCCATTGGTTTGTGGACTTTTTGAAACCAGCCATGTTGGTTTTTGGAGCCAGAAGTGACCATATTTGGATATGATGTGAGGAGTGAGGAGGGGGGTCTGACCCTTAAACCTGAGGACACTGTCCAATGTGGATGAGACTGGAGTTCATCAGTGAATGAGCCTCCAAATCACCTGTAAATCACTGGAGACCAGACCTGTCAATCAAACTAACCACACCCCTAAATCCTCCTCTTCTCCTTCATGATAACTGATTTTCAGATGGACCTGATCACTGAGAAGAAGAGTGACTTTAACTAATGACATTAAAACAACTTGTGGAAAAAAATGTGTTGACTGAATATTTCAGGATTGAAAAGGAGGATTTTTGAATTGAAGTAATTCAGAGACAGTTTTCTGGAGTCATCATCTAGTGGCTGTTTGGGGTACTGCATTTCCTTTCTCTTTTTTTTTCTGCACTCCCATATTGTCCTGGTTTGTGAGACACAGTTGTTGCATCCATTACTACATACAGTCTATATGACAATGCAGCCAATCCCCTGAGCAAGCACTTGGCAACAGTGAGAAGAAAAAACTCCCTTTAACCAGGAGTCGGTTTGAACCAGTGTTCAAATTTACAAGTCTGATCTCATCCTCATGGTCAGAAAAGTTACTTTCACTACTTCTAATCCCAAACTTTCAAAAGTTTTAATAATTTTTCTATTAACCCTAAAATGTGTCCTGTTGCCCCCAAATGTTTGGATGTGGTATTATGTCCCAACAAAGTTGTTCTATTTAAAACTTGCCTCCACATTTGTTTGCTGTTGTAATCTTTAAATGTTTACAGCGTTTGGGATTTGGCTCCTTAGCAGAGCTCTGAGTTTCAGCTTCCTGATCATCATTAGCCTCTGTACATTCACCACCTCCTGATCACAAGTTAAACAACCACAGGAGCTGCAACATGAGCACAAACTGTAACTTGGTGACCCGACGTCTTCATGTAAACAGTGAATTAATCCGTTTCCCATCTCCCGGGCAGCCCACATTTTTCTTTCATTATATGTCCTGCATGTGTACAGCAGTGTGTTGCTCGGGACAGCAGGACGATGAACAGCATGCTGGGAATGCAAACAAACCATTAATCTCCTCCCGCTGAGCAGAAAAATAACCCGCACTGCAAACATTTCCTAAATACTTTCTCCTGCTTATTTAGACCGTGTTGGACTATTAAAGCTGTGAGGACGATGCAAACAATGGGACCACAGCGTATTTGCTTTTAACAAAACAGTGGATGAATATTTCACAGAGCGACAGAGAGGACGTCTGGAGTCAGTGTCTGCTCGGTTTAAAGCGACTCTGTGTTTGTGTGGAGTATGAATAAGTAACTAGAAATAGCAGCGGCACTTTGTCTCCCTCGCTCTCAATTACGGTCACAGCATTTATTATTGGCCTGTGAAAGCACCTGTGCTGCCAAGGCGTATAGAGGAGAAAATAATACACAAAAGAGGGAAAAGAGAACCATCTGGCTGTAACTGTAAAAGAAAGAAACTGAAAAAATATGATTATGCTCAAGGAAAATACACAAGCGCCGCACAATGTGGCACGATGTATATGTGTTCTGCTTTGTCTAAATATACCAGATATCAGTCTTTGTGAGTCATGGAGCAGAAATCAGGCTCGCACACATGCAGCGAGCGCAGCAACCTGCTGGAAACTGACCAACACACACATGATGAGCAATCAGATGTGATTGTGTTGGTAATTGGGGAGAAGTTTTGTGTGGCTCCGTAGCACAACATGGTTGATTGTGTTTGAATAGTAGCTGATTGATTGTAGCCCCACCGCAGCCAAGCTGTGCACACTGTGCGTCCCATAAGTACAGAAAACTTCCCAGAAATCAAGAGTTATACACTTACTCACAGCACACGCACTCGCGGTGCTCTTTAGGCCGTAAATTTAGCCCGACCGCAGGACTGAAATCACTCTGTTGAAGAGTCACCGCTGGACTGTTCAGGGCTTTGTAAAGAAAAAGTAAAAGCACCACGCTGTGGCAGAAATAACACAGTAGAACTTAGTTTCACTTTGAGACCTACAATTAAACAAGTTTTAAAAGGTTTACACTTTAGTGGAAGAAATTTATTTTGGTTCTCGTGTCCAGAAAAGTGCAACTTTTCTTCATTTAATACTTATTTCTATAAACTTTCTGAAACATGAGGAAGTGGAATAATCTCAGACAAACAGTCGATCCACTGGAAATGTCTGAAGAGAAGTGTAAGACACAGGAACACAGTATTCAATATATGAATTTATAAGTGTGCATAAAAATGTATCAGTAAATTTGGATGTAGGTTTCTCTGTATCAGAGACCTTTTTTTTTTCCATTTTCTAGACTGTACATAAGAGATGGACATAGCTGCCAGGTCTCAAAAATTAAGCTAGTGATGAAGTGCAAAAAAAGTGCAATGCCACCAGTGGCCACTAGATGGTGGCTCCAACTGACTTCAATTCAAAAATCCAGATGTATTCAGTCAATACATTTTTTCCACAAGTTATTCTGATGTCATTAATTAAAGTCAACTCTTATTCTCAGTGATCTGGTCCATCTGAAAATTATTTATCATTAAGTTGGTATTAGGCTGAGAGAAGGGGAGGAGTCAGGGGCGTGGTCAGTTTGATTGACAGGTCGGGTCTCCAATGATTCACAGGTGTTTGACGGCGTATTCACCAGTGAACTACAGTCTCATCCACATTGGACAGTGTCCCCAGGTTTAAGGGTCAGACCCGCCTCCTCACTCCTCCCTTCATATCCAAATATGGTCACTTCTAGCACCAAAAAACCAACATGGCGACATACAAAATACCAAAGTCCTGGCTTCAAAATATAAGCCTCAAATCACCAGGTGGCGTCACAGTGACTCCGTCCATCTTCTTATGTGTGTTTGCTCGTCAGTTTACACATCAGAGAGACTTCAGTGATGGACGTCATTACAAGACATTACTTCTAATGCTTGTATTTCATTGGTTAAGCTGTTTTTCTCTCTCCGTCAAAATTAAAACAATGCAATGATGAAGAAAGCTCTCTGATCCAACAGCGCAAGATGGCAGCATCCTCTTTCAGAGACATTTAGAGTCGACATCCTTGTTTATATGCAGCCTGTGGTTTAGACACAGCTCTGCCGATCAGCAGTCAGTGGCAGGAATATGCAAAGAAACACAGAGACGCACAAACAAAGAAGGAAACAGCAAGCGAGGAACCAGGTATGTAAATGATGCAGAATTTGAAATAACTCTGAAATATTGCAATGTAAAATGTTGCATCCTGTTATGTAGGGAACTTGAGAGTTTGCACATTTCAGCGTGCAGACAGCTCCTGCATGGGTTTTTTTGCTGTTATGAGTTATATGCACACATTCATTTATTTAACCCACAGTGAGCTTTTAATGCAGTGACCAAATTGGTGACATCAGAGGAGGGATGTCCTCCAGGTGGAGCTCAGGCAGGTGAAGGTGATGATCTGAAGAATTTTAATTGATGCAGAAGAAGACGAAGACTTCCTCTGTCTCCAAAGATAACTGCATGGATCAGGACAGGACTTTGAGCCGAGTCACATTTTGGGACCGACTCTGAATGAAACCGGAGGCACAGAAGTGGAGTGTGTCAAGGAGGCAGTGAAATGACAGCTGAAAGCAGTAAAGAGCAGCTTTAGAGCCTGTGAGCGACAGTATAATGGTTAAATCAGATGGTTTGGAGTAGTGGGAACACGAAAAGCTGATCCTTGGGCTCGAGAGTTGACAGCTCAGGAAATATGCAAAAGTATGTTAGGAGGGTGCACTCAAAAAGGAGGAACTTTCACAGAGCTTTTAAACTTCTATCACATATAAAAAAAACAGATTAAGATGCGACTAAATCGCTGTGGCACTGCAGATGTTTTTCTCCGGACATTAACGGCAAGGGCTCGGATCCAACGCCCAGCTGCTCTCAGGAGAAACACTGATCGACCACCAGAGCTGGGAAACTCCCTGATGTGGTCGCATGATGAATAGAAAAAAATTAAAAAGAGTTTGAAATGAAAAAGCAGCATGAGGGCTCCATAAACCTGCTCACTGGATGCATAAAAGTGAAGAAACCGAAAAAAAACATTATTTATTCTGCTAATGGAGCTGCAGGGAACAGAGGGTAACATAAAAAACACATATGTCACAGTTAGCAGCAACACAAACCCCCCTCAGTCCAATACAGGAGAAGTATTTGCTCCTTTTTAGCTGCAGAGTGTTTCAGCTCTGACTCAGACTGAACTGGAAATCATCCAGCTCGCCTCTGAAAAGTGAGTTGCACATGACTGACCCTCAAATAGAAGAAGACAGCCATAAAGACCTCCCCTGCAGCTTCGGATGAGATCTGGTTTGGTGATGTTGCTGTGTGGAAAAACTCTAATTTATCTGGTTCTGAATCTTTTATTCTGAGGGGACAGGTCAACATTTAGGTCCAGATGGGGGATAGAAACAAGCTAAACTCAGGCTAGACTCGATTTTTTTAAAAACTCCAGCAGGGTAGGGTTTTTTTTTCTCTTTTCTTTTCTGCTGACACAAGGTTTTCATCTGCCATGCTCGTTGCTTCAGCCATTACCTGTGAAGTGTAGCCTCTCTTCTCCTGCAGCCAAAATCCACTTTCATACCAACTTATGGCTGATTTTAAGGACTCAATACTATCAAAGAAAAGCCATAAAAGTCCATTAGGACCAAATGCCTCTCTGTGACATTTCAGGAGGGCGATTACACCTGGTAAAACAATTTTAAGCCTTGAAGGATCATTGAGCATCAAACGATTCTGGGCCAGGAGTTCATTTTTCTGTGCTTAAGGAACTATAAGGGAAGCTTTAAAAATAAAAAATAAAAAACTGTGTCCTTCCCATGCTTCACTGCAGAGCCTCCTCCGACTTTGAATAGAAAGATGATGGCCGTGAGTGACCTTGACGTGCTTTGGTTTGTCTCATCGCAGGACTGCACTTCTGTCCATGCCTGAGCAGGAGAGAGGCGGGGGGCAGACCCCCCAGGAATCACTCTCTCTCTCACACACACACACACACACACACACACACACACACCGTCTCCCACCGCGGTCACGCCTTCTTCACTTCACCGCCGTGACATTAAGATGACAGCAGCACTGAGAGGAGGAGAGGAGGAAAAGGTCTGGGACCACCACAGGTCTCACAGCCCCACCTTGTGTTCAAAGGTGGGAAGTGTCACACACATATACACACATACACACACATTTGAACAACTATCTTAGCTCATTTCTAACCCTGACTCTTAACCCTCAAACAACACTTGGACGATGGATGGTATAGTGAGGACAGGTCAAAATGTCCTCACTTTCCCAATGTGTCCTCACTCCAATGGTTTCAAAGTCAAACTGGTCCTCACAAACATAGCTGTACAAGTACATAGGCCTATACGTCTTTATATTCTGATAAGATAAGATCACACTTTATTGGTTCACATAATTTGCTTAAAAATCACTGATGTGAAAATATTTTTTATCATGAGAACTTTTGATAAAAAATTACTCAAATGTGAAAAACAGCTGAAGAGGTTTTTTTTTTTAAAGGAAAGGCTTGTGTGAGTCATTTAGGCTGGACCTCACACATGTCATGAACATTTTGATGTTTATCACAGGGTCTGAGGGTTAAGGTAACAATCAGGTGACGGTTCGTGTTAGGAGTAGGGATGGGTATCGTTAGGACTTTTATGAATCTGATTCCCATTTCAGTTCTGTTTATCAATTCCAGTTCCTAATGATTCCTTATTTCGATTCCAAAAACAAAAAAACCTGTCATACAGCTTATTATTCATTATTAACTTCTCACACGTGTTGCATTTTCCATGTTCGCCACTCTCCCTACTAAAATGAAGCCACACTTTCGACCACTTTCCCCGGTCCATTTCCTGTTGCCATGCAGTGTCACGTGACATGTTAGATACATAACAGACAGGTCCTGGCAGATACCTAAAGTCCGGATGCAGCTGTTGTGTAAGGCTGTATTCAGACCAGAAAAGTCCTTTGGTCCACTTGTTTGGTCCGGACCAAAAGCAGACTTTATTTTTTTTGTTTGGTGCGGTTCCTATTCAGACTGTACTTCTTGCAAGTGGACTATATTCTGTAAACACATCCACGTGTGTGACGATCGGTGCTCTCATTGGACAGCGCTGACAAAGGGCGGCACACAGATAACACACCCGGAAATGGAGGTAAACATGGAATTGTTCAGACGACCGCTCGAAGCCCCTCTCCTTCATTTTCTCATTAAACATGCTGAAAACGACCGCATTTTTGTATGTCTTTTCAAGTAGTTGGACTATGTGTGCATCTGTCCAAACATCCAAGAGGCACAGTGTCTCCTCGTTGCTCCAAGTCTGTCCACGGCTCATTGTTTGTAGCATGTAGCATTAGCGTTAGCAGCAGCAACGAAGGTATATTTTTCCCCACAATGGCTACGGTGGCTTGTTAGGCCCAAAAGACGCATGTATCCTGTCGTTAGTTCGGATGGACCTTGGTTTGTATTCAGACTTGCACAAGAGAACCAGGATCCGCACCAGAGCTCGTTTGGAAGCGGACCGAGACCACCTCAAAAA
>OOFC01033457.1:0-17009 GCA_900323345.1 Pseudochromis fuscus | reverse complement strand
CCTCCTTTCAACGATCACTCCCCATAGTCCACCAATGAATGATCAATTCCTCATTTGGAGTCCACCAATGATGATCAATCACAATGAGTAAAAACCTGTGAGCTCTAAAAATCGCCTTAAACTTAATGGACACTCTTGCAAACGCAGTGCATTCTCTTCTTTTCTCTTTTTTGTTTTCTTTTTTGTAACTTGAAAAATATATTCAGACAGCAAACTATTCTCCATGTTAGGTGTGTACAGAGCAACGTGCAGACATGTGATACATGTGATATATCACTCTGAGGATCCAACCTGCGCCTCGTGCACTCTTAAAATAGGATGTGCTGTTTCTGCCAGCACGGTAAATGTAGACTTGGTAAAATGTGCATTGTGTCTGCCGCCGCCCCCCCACACTCCCCCCCTCTCAACACCATGTATGTTGGCAGCAACATCTGTTGTATCAACACGTGTTGCTATGTAAACATAAAATGTGCACATTGGAAAATAACACAAGGTGGGTTTTCTGCGCTACATATACGGAGAGGCTGAAGTCAGAACATCCTTTTTAAGCGTGTAGGTTCCTGTTCAATCTCTTTTTTAATGTTATTATATTATTATGATTATTATTGTTGTTTTATATTATTGTTGTTATCATTATTCTGACAATATTTGTTCTTTCTTTTGCTGCAGCTACACAGGAACACAGGATATTTGGCTCTTTGCAGGTTCTTATATTTGTCTGAATGTGAAAACACGATAGTTTTCATGTTTGTGCAGCTGTGAGACTTGTCCTGCTAAAAGTTAAATATCAGCTTTGGTTTTTGCCTGTGTGAATACAACCTCTCTCATTTTCTTTTGTTTTTGTTTCTCTTTTTTTTATTCATTATTTGGCGTTTCTTCGTTCTTTCTCCCTGTTCAAGAGGAAAACTAGCAATCTGTGTTCGTTGCAGTGAGAGAACGCCTCGTTTTTATTCTCTGTCAAGTTTTATGGTACCGATTTGTACAATTTTAAAAGTTCTTATTTTAGTATACATGCAGAATATTCCAGTATTACAACAAAAACATGTTAAGAAGATAAGATTAAAAAAAAAAATGTTACAGCATCACACTTATATTTTCTGAACATTGTACTGTTGCTTTACTATGTGCTTCAATCTCCGAAGCGAAAAAAAACTTTGAAATAAATGCTCTTTTTATAAAATGAACCGTGTGTGGGAGTAAACTTTGTGTCTAAACATAAAATGATACCCATGAGCTGGAGAGCAGAGAAATGCGATCATGTGTTATCCGAGGTGATGCTAAATAAACTGCACTGTAGTGTAGAGACAGACACTTTATAATGTTTACTTCTCATCCACTCACTCACCCACACAAATAGCAATAGAGCCGAGGTTCAGTGTCTTGCTCGAAGACACTCTGATGTGCCGACAGGGGATCAAACCACCAACCTTATGATGAATGGATGACCTGGTCTGTCACCTGAGCCACGGCCTTCACAGCCACGTGGACCCAGGTTCAATCAAATATTAATATTCACGAGTTTTACACTGAAACAAGAGCAAATTGTCAGTTATGAAACCATTTTATTCTTACTTTCTTCTACTTTTATTTAGTACTGAACCAAAAATGATAGTGTTCAGACTGACTTAAGTTCCCCTTTGTCATTCAGTTCAATGAGAAAAGCAAAGCATCTACATCCGGCTCAACCTTTACCACAACAAAATCCATCCTGATCCTGAAGGGCTACACTGACCAATCAAATACCTGCAATCTAATCACATTACAAACCATCATGAATTCATTTGATGTTTGATAAGCAACTAAACTGCTCAATCTGTTTCTGACTTTTCTGTTTTTGCACTTCCTGTCTGTCTGTATGCTGATACATAAGACGACACGCCCTCACCACTGCAGTTCTTTGCATTGTTTTCAGTCAAGGACATTTTCAGTGGGAACACCTGCTGAGAGTTTACAGCTAATGCTAGCAGCACTGTCAGACTGTATTTAGACACAACAGAGCCTGGAGCTCAAAATGTTGCTGTTTATCTTGTTAATCTGAGTCTAACCTGTTATCATGCAAAAGTTGCCCTTTAGCACAATGTGCAGTTGAGGCTGATGGGAATGACTTATGCTTTTTTGGGTTTTATTTTTTCCCAGTCCAACTACATCAGAATCTAATTTAACTGCAGATGTGATATCAGGACAGGTTCTTGAGGATTTTTTAACTTTTATTCACATCTAGCGATTGGGAGACTCACCAAACACACCTTTGGAAAGACAGTACAGCATTCATTCACCTCCAGTGAAAGGAAATGCCAAGTGCAAACACATGCACACAAAGTATATATACAGACACACACAGATTTCATTCAGCAACTCCGAAGGGAGCAGCACTGGGAAAGGTCAGGCTGCACTTTGGATGAACAACAAAAGAGGTGATATACTGTGGAAAGAGAGAGACAGTGAGAAGAGACACAAAGAGGAGGCGAGAAAGAAAAGTGGCAAAATAGATCAGAGCGAGCTCAGAGTGAGAGACGCCAAAGGGCTGAGACATGACAAAACTTTACCTTAGGCTGAGATTTTATTATTGAGATTTTATTATTCTCATGTGTGGAAGACATAAAAACATGAGATTCATATTTCTATTGAGCACTTCTTGTAAACATCTTTCTGATCTGGTTGAATTACACTATTGTGGAAATAGATTATTTTGTTTGTTTGTTTTTGCATCTGCTGAATATTAATAGTCAATATAATGTAAAAAAAAATTGCAAACACAATTTCCAAAAGCCTATAATTACATATTCAGGTTGTTTTGTTTCAGTAAAAATCCCAAACTCTATGATATTCATTTCATCACAAATTACTTTTTTTTTTTTTTTAACTATTTAAAGTGCAGGAGCTTGAAACTTTTGTTGCATTTTGCTTAAATGATCATTAGTGTCTCAAACAGTTGCCAGTTAGTGGTCTATTGATCAACTAACTGATTAATCTGCTAATCGACCCAGCTCTACAGTGAATGATGAGCTGAGAACACATAAAAAGACACATGTTTGCACCTGTTGTGCAAACTTGGCATCTTCATTTGGATGAGAGACAGATGCAAATGGAAGGACAATCACGTCTGGCTGGTTTAATTAAGAGGAAAAAAAGTTTGAATAGCTAATAGGCATAATGTGATCTTGTTAGCACATTTAATCAGATGTATTAGGAGTTTAAACAGCGATCAGAGGAGCTGCAGGCTGCTGTAATACTGTGTGTGGAGTCTGAAATGGCAGCTTTCTGTAGAATAATGTTGCTATTTATGCTGTATATTCATTTATTGGGTAATACAACATGTTAATAGTTAAACCTGGAACAGAAAATATTTGCACAATCATAGAATCAGGACGTTTTAATCAAAGGAAATTAAATTAAATTTGTTGCAATGAGACAATAAATAAAATATGGAGGCAGACATTTCTATTAAATATTATGTCTTCAAATCTGCACGAGGGGGTCTTCAAATTACACTTAAAAATGTAAAACTACACAGTTATGTCCAATGTGAGGCTGCAGCAAAGTCTTCTCACTCCATCGTCCTCATCCCTGCTTCTCTGTGTCCTTCTGTTTGTGCAGTTTGTGTATGAGCCTGAGTGTGTCCTATCCTCATTATTTAAATCCTTAAATACCTAAACTCCATGAGTCCCCTAGGAGCCAGACTCCATTCTGCTCCACAAAATCTCATCAATGGCCACAGAGAGAGACACACAGAGTCTGTCTGAGTAAAGGAACCAGCTGTTGTGCATGCATGTCCATGTGTGTTCAACATGTGAAATCTTTTTGCACTCAGGTTTGTGCTTGTGCGTGATCCACAACAATGACATCATTAGTATTCATGTCCAACGTGCTATGTGGCAGTTTGGAGATATCTGAAGATCGTACTCGGCTTTTTTTGGTGCCGCATGTTGCGAACACGCTGCTGTTTTGTCTCTGCATGAAGCTCCAGCGTGGGCTTGTGTTTGAGCCGAGGCCTGTGTGTTTGTCTCCTGTTTTGCCTTTATTGTCGTCACAACCAGACTTACACCATGAGGTTGAAAGCTAAAGACTTTCGACCCTTCTTCAAAAGGATTTAGAAAGTTAAACGTTGGCTTAAGGTCTGGAAAGATATGCAGAGACACACCCCCAGTAGAGATGCAAATGCACCAGTACACAAACAGACGAGACACGCTGATGAATTATAATAGATGCTAAAATCTACCCAAATCAAAACCATTAAGACTATTATGGGAGATGCCTGTTGACTTCAACACAGGGAGCAACTGAGGCATTACACTTGACATGCTAACATTAGCTCACAACCCTTCTTCTGTCTTCCCTGCTGAGCTTGAAGACAGTTCACCTGTCGTATACATCGGACGTGAAAAGACAGAAGCAGCAGCCAAGTCAGAGCCGACGTGTCAAACTCTGAGCGATTGTGTAAAATCAGACCCCGGCCTTAAAAGCTCCAATTTTTACCACAGATAGAAAATAGATGGTGGTTATGATGACATGAAAAGTGAATCACTTGAACAAAAAAATAAAATCCACAGCGTCAAACTTTGCCATGCACCGCTTAAAGTCTGTCACAGGCAATTTGCCATGACTCAAACTTAGGTAACATAGTAATTTGGTAAGCTAACTTTAGCATGTGGAAATCCCCTTCAACATCCCAGGGGTTGGTCCAGTTTTAAGTCTCAGCAGACCAGGGGTTAACCGCAAGGAAATGGAAATAAATCTTCTCCAATCGTGGTCCAAACTAAACAATCAGTCTACAAACTGAAAACAGTTATTGGCTGATAAATACAGATAAACATCAGGAACAATCCAACCACTCCAATGAGTGAATTCACTTGTGTTTCCCTGCTTGAGGTTTTCTTCTACTGTCTCTGATTCATTTGTCTCTATACAGATCATCGCGACAAGATGCAATACTTTGACAACTTTAAAGTCACGCCGTTACATTCTTCTGACCTTTTCCACAACGGTGAAAAAAAAATGTTTGAAGTGCTGATGAATGAATCACAAGGACTTCATTTTCCAAGTGTAATGAAAAAGTAATACAACGACTAAGTGACAAATCACTTCCCCTGGGAGTAATAATTGCAATTTTGAACTGAAGCGAAACACTGTCTGTGTTGTTCAGTTTGTTTCCACGCAGCAGCCCCTGAACTATAATAAACCTTGTGCATTTGAGCATTGTGGGAAGAAGCAAAAAAAGGATGATTCAGCAACTTGGGGAAAGGTAGACTTTTCTTTTGTCCTACCACTTTCTACGTTTAAAGTTTCAAACTTGTGGACTACAGGAGAGGGTTAATAAACATCTGATGTTTGAGTTGAGTAACAATTTGAAACTTAACCAAACAGAAAATTGAGAGAAATTGTAAACTTAATGCATCAAGGATGAACACAGCTAAGCAGAGAAGTTATCAGTGTGACGTAGCTAACAGTAGGAGCTGCATACACTTTCACTCTGTGTTTACCTCCTATTATCTTTCTTCTCTGATCTTTCTGCAGCCGACACTCCTGTTTTATCTCAGTTTCTTCTCCACTCTCACCTTCCCCTCACATTTGTCTTTTTATCCTCTCCTTTATCCTCTTTTATCCCCCCCTCTTTCTCCGTCCATGTCTCTCTGCCTCTCACTTCTCACTCCCCTGTTAAGATAATTACAGTTCATTTTGTGTCAGTGTGTAGGGGGATCCCAGCCTGGCTGAAGCCTGATTAGTTTTTAATCATGAAGTGGCACTTGAGTAAACAGGGAAATATTCTTCCCGTCACTCCAGAGAGATGGTATGTGTGTGTGTGTGTGTGTGTGTGTGAAATAGTTTGTGCACAAGCTGGATGGATGTCCTTGGGTGCACTACAAACAGACAGACAGTAAGTTAATTAACCAGTCAGGCAGCCAGTCAGTAATGTAGTTATTCATTCAGTTTGCCAGTGAGCCTGTAAGTTGGTTAGATGCACGGGGATTCTGTTTTTCTATCGGCTGGATGTCCTTGAATGCACCGAGGACTGAAGTAAGTAACCGTTTACGTGGGAAATTAACCCATCAGCCAGTCAGTAAGTTAATTAGTGAAATTAAAATTTGTTAGTTATTTACGAAATTGGCTAATTCCACATTGAGAAAGTTAGCTTCGACGTATGACATCCAGTTTGTACATTAAATGGATCTTTCAGAATAAACCTTATTCCAACAAGTATCCGACAGGTAGTAAAATGAAGACGTCTAAATGTCTAAGCACTGATAATATTATATAATAAGGTTTAAAATTACCTTTGGGATGTTTTATTATCGCAAAACGTCCCCGAAAGTTCATCTTGTATCAATCTTAATAAAAGACACTTGAGTCAGATTTTACACAATGTTCATGGTGTGAAAAATGTAGCCTTTTTTAAAATCTGCCATTTAAAAGAAAAATACAGTAGTAAACAAGTTGTTTTTGCAATACAACTATTTACTAGCTGCAAGGAAGACTTTGCAACTCACTAAAAACCCTACGGTAAAACTGAGTGAAAAGTAAGAACTATCAAACAGCTGAACAATAATGTGACAGGGAGAGTGAACTCATTTAAGTTTTAACACAAAGTCTAATTAAACAACCTGTGAGCATCTAGAGAATTACACACTGCATCTCCTGAATAGTGGAGAATCATCCTTATTGTTCCACCGACCAACAAAGGAGGTTTTACTTTGCAGTGATTATTATTAGCAGCAACAAAACAAGAGGACAAGTGAATCTAACTTCCTGGTGATCCCCCACCCTGCAGCTCTGCACAGGTAGCTGCAGTTATGGCAGGTAGGCAGGGACCAAAGGGTGAGATTAGTTTTACATGAACAACCAGGAAGTTGGTCATATTACTGCAGAGGGGAGTCACATGGACGCTGTGTGTGTGTGTATATGTGGGCTTGTATTACTCATGTTTTGGGGACTCTATTTATAGAATCACATTATGGGGACTTGTCTGTTTTATGGGGACAAACAACAAATCCAAGATGGAGGTTAAAATTAAGGTAAGGGTTAAGCATAGGGTTTCCAGGACTTCATATAGGTAAATGTAATGTCCTCTGATGTCACAGAAACATTACTGTGTGTGTATGTGAGCTTGTATTACTAGTGTTGTGGGGAACTTAATCTGTTCACATTATGGGGACTTGTCATATTTATGGGGACCAAAAAAACTGTCCAATGTGAGCAATGTTTTAAGTTTAGCTATAAGTAAGAATTGAGGTAAGGGTAAGCAAGTAGTAGTTGTATTCAGGTTTAGAGTAGGTTTCCAGGAATTAATGTAAGTTAATGTAGTACTTTCAGGAGTCATGCGACCATGTCTGTGTGTGTCTGTGAGTCATTCAGTTTTCACAGTGGATAAAAGTGAACAAAACATATCATCTTTGTCATTTGGCATCAATATCTGCAGTGCAAAATGCTCCCAGATGAGGTCACCTTACTATGTTGAACAGAAATCATTTCAACCTTTTTATTTTTGAAAAAATTAAACCACTAGGCAACAAATTCCAAACTTGAAAGCAGTTCTGGTTGTTTTTAATACATTTGTTGTTGTTGAAAGGGAAAACTCTGTGTTGATAATGATGTTGACTGCTGACACTGTCAGGCATGCCCTCAGGTGGGAAACTTTTGTCTTTTCACATGGATGAACACAGCAGCCAACTCTGGCCCAACTCTAACAGCGGCTAAATCTCAGCTGTGTGATGCACCTGCTGCATGTCCTGGGGAAATATGAAGAAAAGAGGGGGTTGGGGGTTCTCGTGCAATTTTTTGAAAAAATTGAAGGTTGTGTTGGCAATTAGTCGAGTTAAAAGCTTATCACTGTTTGAAGCCACCAGCTGGACTATTATGTGTCAAAATCTGGTTTGGTACTGAAAGCTGTGTCACGGGAAGATTAAATGGGTCCCCAACCAGTCCGAGGACAAATTGGTATTCAAAGCCTATTGGCAGAATTATTTTTGAAAATGTCCCCCCAAATGGTGCTGCATGCAAGAAAATCACAAAACAAAAAAGTTGAAATGAGTTAGTTTAACAGGCAGGAGCATTTACTACTAAGCACTGCATCCATCCATCCATCCATCCCTTCATGTCCATCCATCAAATATATAACTTTGAGACCATTGCCTTATATGAAAAATGAAAAGCATTATCAGGGGCCTGTCTCTGGCTACACCCTTCTACAGATATAGATCCATGTCTGGAGGTCGTTGTCTTCACAGACACACACCCACACGGGGGTATCTTTTACGTTGTGGGGTCAATGTGTCATTTTGTCAGTCGCACACACAGTCACATGTATGTATACCAGCCATAAAAGCATCAGGCACATGCACAGAGATTTTACAGCAGGCTCTCTTTGGGAGCAGTATTGACCTCTGGGGTCTGATGAATCAAACAGCAGCTCCCTGGTGTTGTGTGCACAGCAGTGCTTTGGTGTGAGTGTCTGAAGCTGAGTATAACAAAGGAGAGGAGGGGAGGTTAGGATGAGGGCACTTTTACACAAGAGAGACAACAGACAAAGCAATGAGACCAGGGGAAAAAATTGTGTGTATATGTGTGTGTGGGGGACAGAGGAGGCCTATGTCTGTGAATGAAGGTTATGTAAAAGCAATCAGTGGCCTGTTTAATCTTTCAGAAAGTCAGAAAGAGAGCTTGCTCATTTCCATAATCATCATCTCTCTTTCCCCTGATCCCCCCCGACTTCTTTGCCAAAGAGCCACCAGTCTCAGACCGTGAAAACGAGCCTGTGTGGGATCGAGGGAGACCACCTTTCCCTCTCTCTGGTCCCCTTGGCCTGATCTGTCCTCATAATCCCCCCTCTGGTCTCACTGCCCAGCCACACTCGGAGGTGGGGTGGAGAGGGGTGAGATGCGATAATCTCAGACAGTCTATGCTGGGAGGCATTCATGGTGTCACACTTGTGATTGTACACACAGCAAGTGACAGAAACAGTTACATAAACAATGAAAAAAGAGAAGAGCCTGAAAGAGAAGTTTGAACCCTGTTTACTTTCTCATTCAGTCGGATTCAGACACTGGAGTTAACAAGTGAATTATTACACTAAAATAGTCTGGTTGGGTTTAACAGTTTGAAGATGAAAACATATTTGGACACTCACCCAAAGATTCAAGTTACAAAAATGCTAAACCACATCTGGGAAAAGAATCATTTCATAGTTTTCTAATAGTTGTGGTGAAAGTTTCCTCAATGTTTCAGCCAACACTGCATTCCAGTTGTTTTTTAGTCCTCCATCGCCTCCCATATGTGCTCTATGAAATATAGGTCAAGGCTACAGGACGGCCATTAAAGACTTTGATATTCCCTAAGGTAAAATATTAATTCAGCAGGCCAATGCTCTGCTGTAGATCATTATCCTGTTGAAAGATCCACTTTTCTGCACATGTTTTCACTTGCATCCAAAATACTTCTGTTGCAGACATGGACATCTCAACCCTCACTGCAGTCACATGGTAACTGTTCCTAATTTTACTCACAATTATGCCAAGCGTCCTCCTTTATGCAAATAAGCCGAGCTCTGGAGACACCTTCAGCTGCACCTTCTGTTTATGCTTTCTGACCAGTTCTCATGAGATTTAGCCCATCTAATGCAACTTCGTGAGGAGTGGAAAGTCTGTGCACGCTCATGTTTGTTCCCTAATAAGCCGGAGATCACACTGAGCAAATATAAATACCGTATTTTCCAGACTATAAGCTGCTACTTTTTTCCGACGCTTTGAACTTAAACACCGGTGTTTCTCATGTATCAGCAGCACAAAGCTCGTTGGCTTTTTACAAGCTAGCAAACTCCGTGCTGCCGATACATTTAGCATCGTCACATCAGACCCGGTCAGAGTGGATGATATGAAACAAGAAAAACGGACATGCAGATATGACATCAGTGGGAAAATTAAATTTGCTTGTTCTAAAATATGCTGTGTACCATCGGGCCTGCATGACTTATCATTTAGATGTATGACCTATTTGTAAATGAGTTTTTTCGACACTGTAACAGCGCAGCATGCCAGAGTTTACTTAAAACTCCAAGCAATGCTATGACCTCGTCGTGTCCCGTCGGCACTTCCACAAAGATAAGAATAGTTGTGGAAAAAAAAAAAAAACTCGTCTCACATTCCTCTTTTCTGTCTCACATAATCCTGCACACAAATTGCCTTCCTGTCTCCTCAGGAAACAACTGCCAGTTCTCTAGTTTGCAGTTACTCTTCTATTTTCACTGTGACTTCTATCATCCCATCATACCGGCATGCATTAGGTGACAGGTCTGCAGCCACAAAAATTGTTTTTCCCCCCTCATACTGTTATTGGATTTCCAAAACAATACATCCAGGAGCCCTGGTTTGCATGGTGATAAGAAAGTCTAGAAAGGTAGTGCTGTCTGGAAGCAAACACCACCACACTGGAAGAAAGACTTAAACACATTCTGCCAAAACATTTTTGGCCAAGCGAGGGCACGCAGCGGCGATCTCTGCAAATTAGATCGCCGCGGTGGAAAGTGTCTGCGGCCAGCGTCACCTGGTAAATCAGCACGTTGAAATAAAATTTATCGGAGTGGAGCCAGGCAAGGTTTTTATCTCTGAGAAATATCTGAATGGACAAACAAACTGCATCTCTGGTTTGACTGGAACAGTTGGACCGCTGTTGTTCGGCTCTCCAAATTCAAAAACCTCTGATTGGACCAACTCTTGAGCGTGATTGGTTTTTCGCCCAAAGCCTTCTGGATCAACAACTGGGCAAATAAATGTCTCCGGTGAATGGACAGGCTGAAAGAATACCTCTGCATGATTATGGTCTACATGCGACACTGATTTGGACACAAAAGAAAACATTACCAGGGTTTGAGGTGTGATCCTGCTGGCATCCAATCAGGAGGGGGAAGCAGGTGCAATGGGGCAGGAGGATAAAAAATGGGGGAGGGTGGGGGACAACAGTGTGTAGATTAACCCCCACACAAATATAAGTCATATTTAATGCATTGATGGAGTGTGACTCTCAAGCTAATGTGGTGTTGTGAATCCCCTGGTTACAGCCAACCTGCTGAAGCTGACAGTTGTGGAGTGTGTGTGTTAAAAGGAGATTGCCGCGGTGATGTGTGTGCGTGCCAGTTGTTTTGGTGTGTGGCTCACAGATGGGTTGGATATGCAGACTGGGCACAGAGGGGCTGGCTGAGCTACACGCCATAACAGCCAATAGCGTCATTACTCACAATTAGACCCTAAACAGATTAAAGAATAGGGTGACAAGCAGCCAGCCAGGCAGTCACGTAGGATGAAAGAAGCGGTATCCGTCTTTTCCACGCTTTAGTTTGTGTGTTGCGACTTTAATCTAAACCCAGCACCACAAACTGTGTGTCCACTACGATGCGTTAAAGCCACTGGATCCGCCTCCACAACTTTGATTTCACCTCTAGACTTTGGAGTTGCTGTAATGGTTACACATAAATACAAGCTGAAACCTTCTCTTGGTATTATCAAGGGAGGCTGGTTAATCTGGTTTCGCCCATGCACACTGGTGATTTCAATCAGTCATCCAGATGGTAAAATCATTTAATAGAGGTTTATGGCAAACCAGGGACACTGCACACCAACAACAGTACAGAGAAAAAGCACAAGTCTAATGGTTGCTGCTCCACTAGGCCACTGTAAGGCCTAAAAATGGAGCCAGTATTTTGCCAAAGCATAATAAATATTCAATTATTCTACTATACATGCTGTATAATAAAGTACAGATGCTCTGACTGAGAATTTCAGAGGTGATAACAATCTCTACCTGATAAATCATCTGTTATTTGAGGCTGATACCAATAAAATAACGGCATAGATAATAGCATTAATCTTAGTAAAATATTTATTTATTTTACAACACCAATGTTTAGGGACCTCATATCCAGCCTGTACATATTTATGTGGGCTAATTACTACCTGAAAATAGCAGAATGACTTTTTATACTGTTGGACTAATTAATGCTTACCCAAAGTTACTGGATTTCACAGTTCAGAAACTTAAACATCTTTCAAAATCAACTGTCTTGAACATACTTCACCAGGGTTTTTGTTTTGATTGCTCGTTAGTTTTTCATCTTTGCCTCTTTAAAACAGTTTGACTGTAAACTTTCTTTACACCTCATCTTAAAGATTTCAGCACTAACAGCTCATTATATAAGACACAAAGATTTTCTCATTGCTTGCATATAATCAGTGCTAATTGTAGCTTCTTTTAAGAACAGTTGCCCATTTACTGAGACTGAGTCCAGCCGTGTGCCTCCTCAGCTACACCACTGTGCTGCTTTTGCATGTTTCCATTACTGCTACAGGCCTGCTGAACTAAACTGTAATATGTCATAAGGTGGCTTGAGTTTCATTTAGTGGGGCCAAAACATGTAAAAAAACTCTTTTCTTCTCACTGTACATGTGAAGTCTAATAAAAGTAAAAAGCTCTTTGCCGTGCAGAGATTAATTGAGAACATGGTGAAGTCTCCAGAGGTTGTGGTGTGACAGGTTCTACTGACGTTTGTAATTGAACCTCCAGGCAGACAGAAACCACAGTTAACACATTGCTAATTGATTTGTCAAAGAAACTGGAGAATGAATAAAAACTGTGGTCAGAACGGGGCAACACGACATGGGACAGCCTTATATATGACACCGCATTAATAAATCAGCTCTAATTTGCTTTTACTGTCACTCACCTTTGATTCGCATGGATTTGGAGTTCAGGCAAATTTACCATTGTATATCCCAGATAGTTTTCCTTCAGGTTACATTAGATGACACAAATGTGAAGATATAGTCAGAAATTTCACATATTAGCCACATTGTGATGGTTTTTCCTGCAAAATTACACAAAGAAATGACACCTATTTGAACATCAAAGATACGTAACGTACAGATTATACCTTTAGGACACAAAAACCTACAAGTTAAATAAGTGAGATCTGTTAAAATTAATAAAAAAATAAAAATCCTCACTCCTACTAACTGGCTTACAACTTTTCATCCCTAAAAACACTTTCATTAATAACTCATTCAAAGGTTTTGTTAAAAAGTTGCAGAATACATAGTGGACATGAATACAGCTGAGGTCCTTACATACTGGCTATTTAAATATCTAAATGGGCCAAGAACAAAAAAAACATCAAGTATCTAGTTTGAATTCACCGGTGCCTTGATTGTAAAGAGTCGCTTCACAGTGTTCTTGCTTTTCAAGTGTTGAGCGACTTTAAAAAAAAAAGGAGATGTATGGAAATGACCTCTTCTTGTGCAGAGGTAGGTTATTTCAGCCAAGACTCTTAAGACACAAGAAACCATTTAGTGACGCCTATGGGATCCAGATTAAGCTGTTTAGCTCACACTGTTTGTCCCCAACACCTCAGGAGCCCTCTGAAGAATTTAGTATTATAACATTGTATCAGGCATTACATCGTTTAAAGTGAGAAACTGTTAAATGACACTGAATGGTGAAAATGTTCACGTTGAATCACTACAACTTCAACTTCAAGTGTAAATTACTCAAAGTTCAGGACAGATGCAGATGTGGACTGTACGTCTTTCCACCTGGTGAAACTGAGGGTTCATGCATGCAGACACACTCCACACCTGCAAAACACAATTACAGCTTGACAGCAAGAAGAAGAGCCCCTTTGTTTATCGTGTTTGGCTGAACAAGATGAAAAAGTAATAAAATAAAACGTAAAAGAAGAAGAATGTTGCACATATACTGTAAATTGTGCAGAAGGTTTTCACTATTTGAGGTCCTTTAGGCCTTTATTTTGAATTTCTCCAGTTTAATTAATCACATTTCAGTAAGAACATTAATGTCAAGTTAATACAAACTCAATGAGCTTTCAAAATAAAACCCCACTATTCGCACTGAAATGGACAGGATACCTTAATTTCCTCACCATGCTTTTATTGTGAAATATCTACAGGCACACTATGCATATTTCATTTGTTTGTATCAACCCTAGCCTCAGTTTGTGCGACTCTTTTCAGTATCAGTGTTTCCACTTTAGGTTCTACTTACATTTACTTTGTCATCATCTTTTTACATGACCTAACTGGTACTTTTACTGAATGAGACCTTCATCCACTAAGTGCTCATAATGAATGCAGGACCTGGATGTAGTAGTAAATCTGAATGAACACACTCTGCAGGCAGCACAAGCTCACTGTTCCTAATTGTCTTAATGTTGTCTCGTCCTGTGTGTGGTGTCCTTTGGCTCAGAGACTAATAATATTAAAATACGAGGAAGCTGAAGAGGCAGGGGGGTGAATTCACCTAATTTTCTTGTCTCATTTCTCGTCTTCATCCCTTTTGCTGCTACTTTCTTCGTCTTTCTTGTGTACTTCCCCTCATTTCTCTTTATACCTCTTCCTCACTATCTGAGATCGTCCATTTTCATTTCTCCTCTTCTCATTTTCTCCTCTATTTCATCGCCTCTGTCCGCCCATCTGCCTCTCCTCTCCTCTCCTCTCTCCCATCTCCTTCCCTCTCCTCCATCGTCTGTCCTCCACATTTCTCCCTCTCTCCTCCTCCTCCTCCTCTCCTGACAGAGCTATGAATAACAATTAGAGGATATACAAGTCACAGAGAAACCGTTTAAAAGTTTGAAATCACTTCTCTGTAAAGTATCAGCCTGTTTCAGCCTGGAGGAGGAGGAGGGGGAGGAAGAGGGAGGATGGGGGTTATGGCTATACCAGGTCCGTTGCTGAGGATACTGAGAGAAAAGGGGGGAAATTATTATTTCTCCTCCGCCCTGCTGTCTGCCAGTCCTCAGTAAAGAGGAGATTATTTATCAGCCGTTCCTGTCTGGTGCCCAGAGAGTTCTAGTTATCATGTGAGAGGCGCTTGAACAGCAACACAAAGAAACTCCTCTGATTGTTGTCGTCATGCCGCCACGGCTTTAATAACAAGCTGGTAACAAAGAAACGTCTTTGGCTTGCTGCTTATTAAACAAGCTGCTTTGACAATGCACATGAAGTCGAGGTGAAGGCAGTTTTTATTTTATTTCGGGATAGGATCTCTTGATGCCGTGGCACAGTATCCAATGTGTGAGTGGAATACATTATCAGGTTGGGATGCACTGAGTTGTTGACAAGGCAGACTGGGCTGTTTGGTTTTTTACACTGACATAATCAAAGGATGAATCTAAAGATCATTTAACAGTCACATTTATTATTATTATTATAACAGCATTATTCCCAACGAGACTATTTCATCCAATCTAAAAGTTATTCCATCTGTCATGACAACTTCTTACTCCCTGTAATTATATCCACCCCCTGTGACTGCCTCGTCTCCCCAGTTATTAACTATTAATAAGTCCCTGATGTGTGTATTTTACCAGCATTGACAATCGGCATGCACTTTATTGTTTAAATCTGTCATGTTTTTCCTTCAAGAGGCTGCCACAGTGAATTCCTGTGTGTACATGACATGAATCTTTTAATATCGGGGTTTATTAGGTTGCGTGAGACTTAATAACAGGACACATGTCGGAGCTCCATATGTCAGCTTTGAAAGAAATCACCGCTTTTTCAAAGCTCGTTGGGAAGATTTCAGAGGGGTGCACAGATGTGGGACGGCCACTTAATGCTGGTTTGGCTCTGGAGGCTCGAGCTGATCAATTCACACGAGGAAACCTCAGGAGGAGCGTGATGATCCACCACGAGTTGTGTTGTTGTAGTCTGAGGTTTCTCACGCTCCCTCGCTCCCTCCTCCGACTTTGTCACCCCTAACTGCTTCTTGTATATCCTCATCACATTTGCATGATGTTTTTTGGTGGTTGTTTTTTTTTTCCCCATGTGCTTTGTTGAGTTTGAAGCTCCCAGCACAGAGTGTCTGCCACACTTTGATACCGTGATGTGAAGCTGTTCTCACTCGCATGCGATACTTATGATGTGGTGATATATCTTACAATGGCACAGTCACACATCCTCGGGTATTACTGACAGTTTGTATCAAATTATAACTTTTAATGCAGTGTTTTTAATCGTAGTGCTAACAGGGCACTCCCACATTTTTTTTTAAAGAGAGTTTTTAATAAAATGTGCTGGAATAACAAATAAACAAAGCAGTGTATTTTTCAGATTGGCTCCTGCTGACCCCCCGTCTCACCACCACCACCCCTATTTTTGAACCCACCACCACCACCCCACTCCACTAACCAATTTCCACCACAGTCACCTCTGTCCCCTGCACCGCCTCACGCCGGCTAATTGAAATTGGCACATTTAATTTTGCCCCACAGCCAGCTTCATTCCAGTGATGGATGGCAGTGGATGAATGTAATTGAACTTTGGAGAAAAGAGGAAGGAAGCAAAGGAGGAGACATCAATTAGCATAACCTGACTGGCCACTTCATTTATCAGCAGGGACTGAGGGCTCGGAATAGAACAGAATAGAATAGAATAGAATAGAATAGAATAGAAGTGAAGTGAATAGAAGAGAATAGAATAGAAGAGAAGAGAACAGAATAGAAGAGAAGAGAACAGAATAGAAGAGAAGAGAATAGAACAGAATAGAATAGAACAGAATAGAACAGACCAGAATAGAAAAGAATAGAACAAAACAGAATAGAACAGAACAGAATAGAATAGAATAGAATAGAACAGAATAGAATAGAATAGAACAGAATAGAACAGAACAGAACAAACCAGAATAGAATAGAATAGAACAGAATAGACCAGAATAGAACAGAATAGAATAGACTAGAATAGAATAGAACAGAACAGAACAGAACAGAATAGAACAGAATAGACCAGAATAGAATAGAACCGAATAGAACAGAATAGAATATAAAAGAATAGAATAGAACAGAACAGAACAGAACAGAACAATAGAATAGAACAGAATAGAATAGAATAGAATAGAATAGAAAAGAACAGAACAGAATAGAACAGAAAACAATAGAATAGAACAGAATAGAATAGAATAGAATAGAATAGAAAAGAACAGAACAGAATAGAATACAATAGAACAGAACAGAATAG